>RJWM01007748.1:0-76200 GCA_004363535.1 Dasyprocta punctata | reverse complement strand
TTTTTTTTTTTTTTTTTTTTTTTTTTTTTTTTTTTTTTTTTTTTTTTTTTTTTTTTTTTTTTTTTTTTTTTTTTTTTTTTTTTTTTTTTTTTTTTTTTTTTTTTTTTTTTTTTTTTTTTTTTTTTTGCAGAGTTTCATCTTTACAAGCAAGACATGGTGAAAATTTAAAGCCCTCTCTTCCAGAATTGTTGAAATAGTTCAAGGCTGCTGTCTCTGCTTTTGTCTCTTTCTCAGTTGATGTGCCCTTTGAGATGACAGCATCCTGCAGGGTCCCATAGGCAGCCACTGTCGTGTTCAAGGACCAGCCTTACCTTGATGCTGTCAGAAGCAGCTCTGAGGGCCAGAGATATTTCTTTTTTGCTGGCCACCTAGACCCAAACACCTAGCACCATGCTGTTCACATAATAGGTGGCCAATTAATACTTATTGAATGAACCTTTGAAGTGACTCCCAGGAAGTCTCATGTTACTTGGTCCTGCCTCGTGATGCCTTATAATTAGGATTCAGTTTTGGTGAATTTTCTTTAAAAATGTGTTTGAGAATGCAGTCTCAAGTAGGTTTCATAAATGAGAAATTTTATTGAGTCATATCTGGGCACAATGATAATTTTCCATAAATCTTCTGAGATTCTAGATGAAAATCAAAGTTATCTTTTCCTCCTATTTCTGTTATCTAAACTTGAAACAATATGGGCATTCTTGGAAAGATTTCTTAGGTAGTTTGAAGATTGTGTGATAGATTTAAAACAATTTCACTTGGGTATGTAATTTGAAAGCCATTTTACAGGTATAAAATCTTATGTCACCAGCATGCTCTGAAGAAAGGTACTCTAATGAATGGTCCCCTGTATTCTTTGAATTTGCAAAGATAGAAGAAATGATGTCAGTCCACAATGTAAATTGTAATTTGATATTCATTTCCTAGAAAGGGTCAGAAATGCTTTTTCTGGTAACTGGAAAAATAAAAGATCATTTGGAAAAGCTCAGAACTTCGGTATTTCAGCCTGCTAGCTTAGGAACAGAAGGATGTCTCCTTTCATTTTAGCTTCTCTGAGGGTATTTTTCTGGTTTGCTCAGTTAGAAGAATTGTATTGCAGGTGGCTGGTTAACTGTGAGCCCTAATGACTGATTATTAGTGTCTTCTCTTCTCCAATTAATGTCAACAAATTCCAAGGCCACCTCGATAGGGAAATAGACATTTGTAAGAGAGGTGGGAAAACCCAACATGAAGAAGCAAATGGGACTGTCATTTAGGCCCTGGCATCATTTCTTTTTTGGTAGTTTTTCTTAGATGTCACCATAGTTACAGTCTCTGTAAGTTACACATGGGTTATGCGAGGGAATGTGAGGAAAATTGTGCTTGCAAGTGAAGTAACCTAAAATTTGATAACACTGTAGAGTTATTATTATTATTATTAGTATTTTGTGACAGGGTGTTACTGTGCAGTTTAGGCTAGCCTTGAACTCACTATGTAGCCCAGGCCTTGAGCTTGTGGCAATCCTTGAACTTGAGCCCTTGAATGTGTATGTGGTGATCCTCTTTCCTCAGCCTCCCGAGTGCCAGGATTATGGGCATGTGCCATCATGCCAAGATTACAATTTTTTAGCTGTTTAAATGAATATTTGCTTCTTCACAGTTTGTTTCTCTTTTTATTTTTTTCTTTACAGTATTCTTTTTGAATTTTTAATTGATGCATAGTAATTGCAAGTACATGTTTGTGAGGGGTGGTTCTTTTTAAAAGACGCATTGGACTGGGTTGTGAAATGGCTAGTGGCCAAAGATATTTATTAAGGCCTTAAAATATGTCAGGCTTTCTCTTGGGAGTATTTCTAGTTTAATTGCAAAGCAACCCTGAGGTAGTGGATTCATCTGGCTTCTCCAGAGAAATAGAACAAATAGGATGGAGAATTGGTGTATAACATACAGATGTGCCTTGACTTATGATAGAGTTATGACTTGATAAACAGGCATCATAGATTGAAAATACTGTACTTTGAAAATGCATTTAATACACTTAACCTAGTGAACAGTGCAGCTTAGTAGCCTTAGCTCAGAACACTTGCATTAGCTTATCATTGCACAAAAGCATCTAATGCCTAACCTACTTACTGTAACTTATTGAGTACTGTACTGCAAATGAAAAATAGAATCATCCATGTCAGTGATGGTGGAGGACGAACACAAATCCAGGCAGTCGGCCTCCCCAAATCCTCACTCAGAAAGTTTACCTTTCCAATGAGGAAACTGAGATGGGGAAGGATGGGCAGGAGAAGTGGGGAGTGAAGGAGTACCATTTTGTGCTAAGGGCACGAAACTCTGCCAGTTAGAGGCAGAGTTTGAAGCCAAGTCTCCTGACACCTAGCCCAGCCCCCAGGGGTCCTTCGGCTCCAACATAGGGTGTTATCTATGTAATGGACCCCTTGCTTATGCAAGGAAAGAGGTGGAATTTCAGTGATATGCCCAAATTGCTGACTCTGCACTCTAGGCTACAGAGCTGTCTTACCTGATCAGCATTATAACCCGTGTCTATAATATTCCAAACCTAAAATGTTCTCAACTGTGTTGGTCTGCTTGGGCAAGTATGTAATTGTTTTAATACTCTATATTCCATTTCTAAAGCACTTTTAAAAGTGCTTTTACATATACACATTATTTTAAAAATGGATTAGCTTGACAAAGTAGATTTACTCTGAGGTTGTAGCCTTTGGTGGATGTGAATAGAAAAAAAGGCTTTTACCTCCTCTTAGACAAGATTAAAAAAGAAAAAATGAGTATGAGAAGATACCGGAAGAGGAAGGAGTGATTACTCAAACAACATGATCATTGGGCAAAAACTCTGATGGAGACTGCAGAGCTCTGGACCAGAAGGTGTACTCATAGAAATTGCACATTGAAGTCTGTGTTTGAATCTTGGCTCTTACCAAAGAGACACATGTGTCACTTCTCTGCACCTTGCATCATTTATAAATGAGAATTTTACTTAGTACTGCATAGATGGTTGGCATAAGTAGTAGTTATTACAGATCCTCCTAGTTCCTCCCAATAAAGCCTGCCTTTGCCAACCTTGAGTGGCAAAGACCTTCACCTCCACACTTTTCCATCCAGCTCCTGCACTGATGACAGCCAGATGTGACTACTTACTAGGATTCTTGTCCCCACCAGTGGGCCAATGGAAAGCCATCCTATGGCTTTGGGCTAGGTATGGATGGAGAAGTATCTGTCATCCCTCAAGTGTGTGTCCAGATTGGATAAAGCAACTTTCTCCTTGGCTTCTGGTCAGTATTCTAGATTCCTTCTCTGAACCTGACCTGCCTGGTTGGTCTGCCACTACTTGCCTGTGCCTCCCTCACTCCACTTGGACCACTATCTTCTGATAGGTCCTTGTCACTGTTTCTCCCAGTCACTATTTCTCCCAACTGTTGGATAACTAGTGACATCAAAATAGGCAAAAATTTTTTATCCTTTCTTAATTTTCTTTTGAATAATGAATTGTTTTCAAGGATCATTTCAGAAGGAGCTACCATCTTTCAAGAGGGTAGTAGATGTGGTTGATGTCATTAAATTCCTGGTCATTTCTAGAGAATATTCATCTCTATTAAATACTCCACTGGTTGGTGTCTTCAGTAGATTGACTGATCTGTTTAATCAAAACAGAAAAGCTGCCAGCCACTTCAGACACAGACTCAGTGTCCCTTTTCTGATTTTCACCCTAGTTTCTCCTTATTTCATGCCTGGAGAATGAAAGTAGAAGTCCTTGGAACCCTGGACTTGTCTTTGTTTTTGCTGGATCTGACTACTTCAGTATATGTGAGCCAAGACTCAGCTGTACTGGTGGGTGACAGATGGAGGGCTGCTGCTTCTGGCAGGTATCCCGAGTCCTGGGCCAGTGGTCACACTGACCAACAGACCCAAGCCAAAAGGGCAGCGATACAGGCAGTGCATGGGCCTTCCATGCCAACAAAGAAGCAGTTCAGTGGAGTGAAACTTACCACACCAGTGTTTTGCCTTGTGTTTGTAGAATTGCTGTCATTTGAAATTTTTCAGTGGATTCAGTTCCAGGGATCCAGGTGTAAGAGCTTTCCCTTTAAAAAGGTGCTCATTAATTGGCTATAGCTCCTGAAAATACTTTTGTGAGATGAGAAATATTCTTCCTTTATTGACTTTTTCCCTTTCTGCTCCTCTGTGATCAAAGTGCAGAAAGTTGAAGGCTTTTTAAAACATAGGCTTTGGACTCTCAGAGACTGCGATTCTTGTTTTTTCAGGCCCATCAGACCCAACATGTGCCATTTATTTGTTAAGTGAGCAAGTGTTAGACAGTAGATACAATTGTTGAGCACACTGTTGCCAAAGAGAGCCTAATAATATTCTATCAGAAAGGATGGGTGAAATTACTATTCCCTTGAAATTTTAAAGTTTCACCGATTACCCTGAAGAGTTTGACTTCATTTGCATATATTCCATTATATGTCACACTGTGGAATTTTATTAAATTACAGCATTTACAGTTTGCATGAAAATGAAAACCAAATTCTGTCCAACATTCTTGGTTGAGTGATTCACAGCTAATCCCCTATGTGAGTAGTAACTCCCCAGCTAGCCTTCTCTTTCTGTGTACACAGCACAAAGATCAGACTGAAGCAGAGTGGGCTCTGAGGGAGCATTCCTGCCCAACTCTCAGCTGAAGCCAATATTCCAAGGAAAGGAACTTGGCCACAAGCAGAATCCTCTTCTGAAGGGGACACAATTCTGCAGTCAAAGTTTGGTCTTTGTAATGGCACAAAACCTGGCTCTACCCATGAACTCAGTGGCTTTGGCAATTTATATAACCTCTCTGAGCCTTTGTTTCTCCATACATCAAATTGGTCTAAAGTGTCTCCATAATTTATGTCTGAGCCGGGCGTGGTGGCGCACACCTTTAATCCCAGCACTTGGGAGGCTGAGGTAGGAGGAGCATTGTGCATTTTAGGCCAGTTTGGGCTACAATGTGAGCGCAAGGCTGGCCTGAACTACATAGTGTGACCCTGTCTCAAAAAACTAGGGCCAGGAGTTTGGCTCAGTGGCTTAAGCACCTGCCTGGCAGGCATGAGGTTGTGAGTTCAATCTCCGGTGCCATAAAAAACAAAAACAAAAAAATGGTATGCCTGCCACATGGCTTGATTTCATTATCAGCTATGTTTGTTATTTTCCTAGGAATATCTAAATAGTCATTAAGGTTTCCATGCTTTCACTCCCTTCCAATGGATAGAAAATGATATTGTTGTTAATCCCAGCACTCGGGAGGCTGAGGTAGGCGGAGCGTTGTGAGTTCGAGGCCGGCTTGGGCTACAACGCGAGTGCAAGGCCGGCCTGAGCTACATAGTGCAACCCTACCTCAAAAAACCAGGCCTGGGAGTTTGGCTCAGTGCCTTAAGCACCTGCCCTGGCAGGTGTGAGGTTGTGAGTTCAATCCCCGGTGCCGCAAAAAAAAAAAAAAAAAAAAAAAGAAAAAAAGAAAAGAAAATGATATTGTTTAATTGCAGTGATCTGGATCTTGTCTGCTGATTCAGTAACAACAATTAAGACTCTCCTAAGTTTACAATGCAACTTTACATCTGCATTTCATTTTTACTTATTTATTTTGTGGAGTGAAATGTTAAATACAGCAATGCATACCTTTGTATCTGCATAGTTTATAGACTAATACTGGTGCCATTTAGCTTAGTGGTAGAAAAAACTACCTTTGTAGTTTTTTTGAGCCTTTGTCTTTCTCTTTTCTAGACACAAGCATTAACCTGTTAACCTTTTTCTTGTTTTATTCACCTCTGTGTTTATCTCTTTATACTGTATTAGTTTTGCCTGTTTTAAATTTATATAAGTGGAATCATGCTGTATAAGTTATTATTATTATTTTTTTTTGTGGCACCGGGGATTGAACTCACAACCTCATGCCTGTCAGGCAGGCGCATAAGCTGCTGAGCCAAACTCCCAGCCCTGGTTTTTTTTTTGAGGCAGCGTCGCACTGTGTAGCTCAGGCCGGCCTTGTGCTCGCGTTGTAGCCCAAGCCGGCCTCGAACTCACAACGCTCCTCCTACCTCAGCCTCCCGAGTGCTATGATTAAAGGTGTGCGCCACCATGCCTGGCTATATATAAGTTATTTTGTTACTTGCTCACTATTATAGTTTTGGCTTTTTACCATGTGTTATCTGTAGCTAGCATTTATACATTTTTACTCATAGTGTTTCAGCTTATGAATATACTACAGCTTGTGTATATCCATTCTATTGTTGGTAGACATTTGGATTTCTAGTTTTGCTGGTAGCACATGTCTGCTTGTGTACATATACACACATTTCTTGTTATATCCCTAGGTACTGAATTTCTAGTTTATTGGGTAAATCTATGTTCAACTTTACTTGATAATGCTAAACCATTTTCAGAGTAGTTTCTCCTGTTTCCACTCCTACCCGGAGACTTCCTGTTGTTCTACATCTTTGTCATCCCTTGGCTTTATCATTCTGTAAAATGGTATTTCTCTCTTTTTTAAAATTTTATTTTAAAGAGAATAAATCTAAACAAAATAAAACCAAATAAAACTAATCAAAACAAGACAGTGGAAGTGATACAGGTCTTCAAAACAAGATGATAGGAAATCAACAATGGCTACCATAATGCCTCATGTTATCTTCAAAATAGCTGCCCATACCATAAGACATAATAAAATCAAACAAAAGAGAACAGAATAAAACCAATCAAAATGAAACAATGAAAGTGATACAGGACTTCAAAACAAGATAATAGGAAATACAAAATGGCTACTATAATATATCTTGTTATCTTCAAAATATCTGCCCATACCATCAAGCATTATAGAATCTAAAATGGTATCTCACTGCGATTTTTAATTTGTATTTTTCTAGTTACTAGGGAAGTTGAGCATCTTTTTATGTATTCATAGGCCATTTATTTTTCTGCTTCTGTAAAATACCTGTTCATGTGTTTTTGACCATTTTTTAATCAATTAATTTATAGCCAGTTTCAGTTCATAGCCATAGTCATCTAGATATTCATTTCTTTTGGTATGTAAGCTATAAATATTTTCTCTCAATCTATGTATTATCTTTTTATTCCTGTTGGTGAATTTTATGAACAGAAGTTCTTAATTTTAATGTAGTTCAATAAATCTTTTTTTTGTGTATCTTTTAGGAAACCCTTCTCTATCCTGAGTTCAGAAAGATATTTCTATTATTTTCTGAAGCTTAATATTCTAAATGATTTACACCCTGGTTTTCTCTCAGCAACTAAGAAGCATAATAAAAATCTCTCTGTGTTTGTGGATTAGACAAGTTTTCTTTGTTCTGTAAACTTTTGCTTTATGCCTTTTGAACCAATATTATTGGGTTCATGCAAGTTGAGATTCTTTCTGGGCTGATAATTGAACTTTTTAAATTATGAGATGACCCTCTTTATAATTTTTTGACTCAAAATTTATTTTATCTGGTATTAAAATGGCCACCAGCTTTGTTTTGGTTGGCATTTTCTTGATATATATATATTTTACTGTTTTAATTCTAAACCATTTTACTTTTTCCATTCTATTTATGTGATATTAATTTGTCATCCTTTTTGTGCTTCTTTTTTCTCCCTTTATCTTCTTTTGGGTTGAAAGTTGATTATTTTCCCATTTATTTTTTATTAGTTTAAATACTATTTCTATTCATTTAGTATCTAACCTAGAAATTTTAACTGCATATTGACTTAACAAGGCCTCAAGTTATTATATACCCTCACCACTTTTTCAGGCAGTATGTGGAAAGGCCTTAGAATTCAGTACTCCTTATTATGACTTACCATGGCTTGGGTAGAATATGCCTCCAAGGGATCATGTGTTGGAAGTTTAGTCCTTGGGTTGCAGTGCTGGGAGGTGTCAAGACTGACTCCTCCCCACGCTGTGGCTTTCTGTCTTACCGTGTAGTCCCCATCTTGCTCATGCTTCTACCAGCTGGTGCCCCCGCCGCCACGAGCTGAGGCAGCTAAGGAGCTCTGATGAAAGCTGGTGTTATCTTGTTTGGATTTTTACCCTCCAAAATGATAAGCTTCCAGTGTCTGGAAATGGACTAATGTCCATGGCATCATTATTAATGATTTTTTTCTGTAGTAATTTTAAAAACTCACAAATCAGTCATTGCTTATAAAGTTTATACAATTAATAGAGATTTATTTAAATTTGTAATTTGCTTTGTTTAATATCCCTTCTTGTTTTTCAGTATGTTGTTTTAAACTCCCTGTAGTTAAGGTCTGTTATTAATGGTATGTATCCATTTTTGTTTGCCTGAAAGTGTCATTCATGTTCTGCTGGATAGTTTTTCTGGGTATACTGCTCCAGGTTGACAGTTATTTTCTCTCAACTCTTTGAAGATATATTTTTGTTTCCACTTATATTGTTAAATAAATTCAGTCTTTGTCAGTGATCTGTCTTTTCTGTCTGTATTAATGCTCTTCCATTTTATTTTATTTTATTTTATTTCATTTCATTTTGGTTTTTTGAAAGAGGGTCTCGCTGTGCAGTTCAGGCCAACCTTGAACTCACAATTTAGCCCAGGCTGGCCTCAAACTCACAGCAATTCTCCTCTGTCAGCCTCCTGAGTTCTGGGATTACAGGCATGTGCCACCACACTCGGCTTTTCCTTTTTAGTTTGAAAATTTTAATGTCTAGATGTTCTTTTTATTTATTATAAATAAAAAGGAGTTACTGTGCTTCTTTAATCTGAAAATCATGTCATTAATTTTTAAAGTTCTTAGCCCTTATTTCTCTGAATGTTGCTTCTACCCTATTTCCTTATTTTTTCCTTTCTGGAAATCAGACAGACATATGTTAAACTTCACCCTGTCTTTCATGTCACCTAACTCCTAGTTACTTCTTTTACATGTTGTAACTTCTATCTCTCTGCTACTTTTTGGGTAAATTCTTCAGGTCTGTCTTCTGTCTTCCTTTTCATGAATTCTGTCTTAGGCTGAATCTGATTTACTGCTTATTTATATTTATTTTTCATATTATTTTGTATATCAGAAGTTCTGTTAGTCTTTTAAAAATTGTTTACTTGTCTTTTCCATCATATCTTTAATTCTGTCTGTTACTTCTTTACACATATTAACTTGTTTTGTATTCTGTATCAACTATAAAATTATTCACTTGTCTTTTCATCATATCTTCAATTCTATTATTTCTCTGCATTTATTAAATTTATATTTTAATCATTAAAAAAACTCCAATTTCCTGATGACTTTAAATTGCAGTGACTCTTTTATTTTTAGAGATTTTTGACTGCAAGCTGGTGTTTCTTGAAAATTTATCTGTGGGGATTGTTAGAAGCCTGTGATTAAAGTGATTTTCTCCAGAGAGAATGGATTTGTGTTTGTTCCAGACATGGGACAATGCCAGCCTAGGGCTACTTTAATCACATTTTCAACTCAGATTGTCATTATTATTCTCACCCATATTGGTAGTGTGAATTCTGATCTTAACCCTATACAAATGGAGCTTTGGGTTACTGATTCTCAGTAAAGACTCTTTTAAATAGACTTTTAACTCACTAGTAGTCAGGGGGTTTTACCCTTTTCTGTACCATGGGCCTTTTCTGTACCATTAGGCAGTTTGGCAAAGCTTTTTGATCCTTCTCAGGATTATAGTTTAATTCACAATCTTTAGAATTGAAAAAGAAACCAACTATTTTGAAATATAGCCTTTTTCAGAAACCCTAAAGAGATATCTGAATTATTAATTCAAATGATACATTTGAGTTATATCTCTATTCTTGATGTAGAAAAATAGTTTATAATATGACTTATTTCCTTAGTTTCTTAAAATAGTAAATGGAGTTGGCAGCAGCTAACTCAGAGGTACTGTAGGCCTGTAGTCTTCTCACATATATTTGATTAAAGAGTTTCTACTGTCATAACAACGTGGTACCATGATAGCTGGGTTCTTAGTTTTGTACCCAAAAGGTTTCTGATAAAATAGAAAATTGCACAAGATCAGTTCTACCTAGGATTAGTTACCTTTTATGTTAAAGATGATCTCATAGAGCAAGTAAAAGGAAGGGAGAGTAAACAAAATCAGTTTATTTTGGAAAGCTATGATTTATTAACATCCAGAGTAGGGGGAAATATTGTTTATTCATTATTAATTTTTGTAGCTAAGAAAACATCGAACTACTTTAAATCATGGGAAATAATCTAATTGAACATCCTTGGAAGATTGGTTCATTATGTTACATCCATATAATGAAATCTTCTGAAGTTATTAAAGTGAATAGAGATAGATACGTTCTAATAGAATGAACTCTCAAGTTGTGTCATTAAGGGCAAAAGGAAAGGTGTTGCTCAGTACATAGTGTGTTCTTATTTGTAAAAGTCATTCCATTCATAAAGCCTGTGATATTTCTGGAAAGAGGTCCTGGTAACTGGTAGCAGTGATTGTTTCTGAAAAGACAATTTGAGGTCTGGGGAGGAAATGGGAGAGACTCTATTTTTATTGTATATCTATTAGTATTGTTTGAATGTTTTGCCATGTGCTTGTGTTAGTGTTCTAATTAATTCATTAAAAAATGAACTGTCCTTCTTTTAGCTGCTATTGATATTGAAATGAAATGAAAGCATATAAAGAACACACACTAATTAAGCCTGTCAAGTAACGTGTCTCACTAATACACTGTAGAAGAAATTCTCAACAACCAGGCCTGCCTCAAATAAGACCAACTGGTACTTGACCGGAGTATGGATGGAGAGGCCCATGGTTCAGGGTACTCTGGTGGCCTTTGAGTGTCCTTCAGGGCTTGCTCCCTTGCTTAGGCCACATGTGCTTGACTTTTGGCTGTCTGTATGCTCTTCTGCTCTTTTCCTTGGCTGGTGACTTCCAAAACCATGTGTCTCACACTGTGCCTGTCACAGAGGAGGTCTATAATCAGTGGTGAAAGAATGTATCACTTCGATCCTTCCAGGTGTGAAGTCTAGGCAGAAATAAATGCCAGGCCTTGAATTCTCCTGTGGCAGAGCAGGCTGCACAATCAGTTGCCATGTACCAGAATTCCTCAGTTAAATGAGAATTTAAATGAGGGGCAGAGAAGGGACATGGTGATAAAGCAAAATCAAGAAGGAAAAGGTCCAATGAGGGCACCATTATTTTTTACATCCCATTTTTATCCCTAAACCTCTGTTGTGGAGGTGGTTGCCGGTGGGGGAGATAAAGTCAGCAGAACTGTGGAAGCAGTAAGTGGGAGAGAACCAGAGAGGAGTTGGATAACAGCAGTTGTTCAGTGAAATTTCACAGTGCCTTTGAAAGCAAGAATGAAATCCAATTTATATTTAGAATCTGATTTTCATCCAGAAGAAACAGACAAGCTGGTTAATATCAGGACTGTAAGAAATAATTTGTGTCAGTTATTGAGCAGATTTGTAATCAAGTGTGAAGAGGATGTCTGGCCATGCTCATTCATTTGTTCATTCATTCATTTGCCCCACCTTTATTGTTGAGGCATTGTGCCCCATGAGGGAAGCAGAAAAAGAAGTTACATAGGTCCTCTGTCCCCAAGTAGCTTGTCACCAGAAGATTATTTTGCATAATGATATGTTGGGTTTAGATTCCTGGGTGTAAAGCCTGGCTCCCGTACTTGCCACTTCCATGACTTTAAGCAAGGTACTTAGTCTTTTTGTGCTTATGTTAATGTTAATAGTACTTATCACATAGGGTCAATTAAGATAGCAGATTTGAAGTGTTTAGGACAGTGCTTGGAATAATCAGAGTTCAATAAATATTATTTTTTTTGAAATAAATTCCTTGAATTGTTGAACATTTTTGGAGTTCCTGCTGTGTGGCAGAAGAGAATGGGGACATAATTCTTACCTTCAAAGAATTCAGCTGTTGGTTGATGTATTGATTTTTCTCTAGCTTTATTACAAATCACTCAACACTTCACGGCTTGAAATTATGGTAGTTGTCTCAGTTACTTTTCTCTTGTTGCTGAGACAAAATATCTGATGCCCAAATTAAAGAGGGAAAAGTTTATTTAGCTCACAGTTTGTAGAGGTTTCAGTCCATAATTAGCTGGCTCCAAAGCAGGGTGGCCACAGTTTGTAGTGGTTTCAGTCCATAATCAGTTGGCTCCAAAGCAGGGTGGCTTGGTAGAGGGCAACAGTTCATGGCAGCAGAAGACAGCAAAAACAAGAAGAGCAAAAGGGAGGAGAACAAACCTTTTTCCTCCCTTAAATATTTTATGCAGGTTACTGGCCCTAGGGCAGGTGTAGGATTCATATCATCTCTATACCCTCCTCTTCCACAGGCTCAGGATGTTTACAAAGAAAAAACCCTGGACCCCTGCTGAATCACTTAGTTAAACTTCTAATTTCTCAAATTGAAACAATGAATCAGCCATTACAACATCCTGGAGCATAAACAGCAACCCTAAGTCATGTACTCTATACCTTAGGATGTAGAACTGCTGAGCTACTTAGTTAACCTTCTAAACTTCTCAGGTTGACACAATTAGAGTAGTGATTAATTATAGTTCACCTAAGTAGGTCAGGGGTCAGGGATTTCTGTGGGTCAGTGATTCAGGATCCATTTGGTCAGGCAGTTTTGGTTAGGGTCTATCATTTTGGTCAAGACTTTGGAGGATACATTTCCAGCTCTCTTGCAGGTAGAAAAGTTGTTTCTCCACATGGGCATTTCCATAGTGCCATTTGGGTATCCTCACAGTACAATGACTAATTTTCTTCAGAGTGAGTGATCCAGGTGGCCAGGCAATCTCTTTTATGATTTAGCCTCAGAAACCAAACGCTTTCACATCTGCTTCATATTTTGGCCTCACAGCTCAGCCCTGACTCAGTAAGGTGGGGTACTATATGAGGGCATTGGTATCAATAAGCATTGGTACCAATAAGCAAGGGTCCTTGTGGACTGTTGGGTAGGTTAGCCACAACAGTAGGGGAGGAAGACATGTGTCAAAAGTGCTGTGATAGAAACCTTCCACAGCAGCCTTCTTGTGGCAGCATAGGCTTGTCAGGGAAGGAGGAGAGGAAACTTGAGCTCTGTCTTAAAGGAGAAGAGGTTTGGCCTAGTGTGTATGTAGAGGCAATGTCCAAGGCAGGAAGAAGCTTGGAGTGCATCTGTTGTCCTGGAGCAAAGAATCCAGTGGGCCAAGGACAAGAAGATAAATGTAGTGCTAATGTACATACTGACCTGGCTATCTGAGAATGATGTGGTGATTGTTAAGACAGATCAGGACAGCTGCATTTATAAATTATTTCACATTTTTTAAAACTGTGAAAGATATTCTCTAAAATACCTCTGTGGTATTTAGACTGCTTTCTATGGATTGGATCTTAAATATCCCCCAAGGGCCATATGTTAAACACTTGGTCACCAGCTTGTTGGGAGTTGGTGGAACCTTAGGAGGTGGGGCCTACTGCAGGGGAAGGTAGGTGAATGGGGGCATGGCATTCAAGGGGGATATTAGTAGCTTAGTCATGTCTTCTTTCTTTTCTTCCTAGCTGCTATGAGATATTCTGCCAGGATGTTCCATGCCATCACAGGCCCAAAGTGATGGGTGCAAGAAGGCATAGACTGAAACCTCCAAAATCATGAGGCAAAATAAACATTTCTTCCTTTTTATTATTTGGTTTTATTTTTATATTTTTAAATTTTTTTATTTTAAAGATAATAAAATCCAACAAAACAAAACAGAACAAAGCCAATCAAAACAAAGCAGCAAAACTGGTACAGAACTTCAAAGCAGGATACTAGGAAAACAACAATAGCTACCATATTATATCTTATCTTCACAATAGTTGTCCATTCCATCAGGCATAGCAAAATCAAATCTCCCCCCCAAAAAAGAATAAAAGCAATTAAAACAGAATATTGAATAAAGCAAAGCAATCAGAACAAAGCAAAACAGTGAGAACAGTATTGGATTTCAAAGACAAGATAGAAGGAAATCCCCCATATTTGCTATATTGAATACTGTCATCCTCCCAAGAGATGCTCAGACTGCTTCCCCCAGGCCTGCAAAATTAATCAAACAATAGAAGCTTTAGTTGCTTTATGTACCTTATTTGCCATCAACTCAGCCTGTCCTCCAAACCAGCTGACTGCTTTGGGGGTGGGAGTGGGCTGTGTTTGATTCTCAGCCTGTACACCAGTAGGCTCACAGGAGGCGCTATCTGACTTTTCTCTTCCTGAGACCTGTGCAGCTTGCACAGCTTACCAGAAAGGCCGGCTAGTCGCCTTCTTGGTGGGTCCTCCCAGTCCCAGCATGGCTGATTCTCAGGAGGCGCTGCCTGACTTTTCTCTTCCTGTAACCTGCATGGCTTGCATGGCTTAGTAGAAAGGCTGGCTAGTTGGCTTCTTGATGGGTCCTCCCAGTCCCGGCATAGCTGATTTCCTTTTTAAATTGATTAACTCAGTTATTTTGTCACAGTGGTGGAAAGCTGACTGACACAGATGCCTGCACCTCCATCCATCCATTCTACTCATTCACTCGTTCATCCATTTGTCCATTCATCTATTTATCCACCCATCCACCCATCTGTATTTATCTACTGTGTGTATGTATGCATGAACATACAATAGTTTTAGCAGCCTCTGCGTTACTTTTCCTTAATAGCACAAATCATTACTTATATCATATTACATTTTATGTTTATGGCTTGTGTCTTTCTCTAGATATAAACTGCAGGATGTCAGGGATTTTGTGTTTATACCATGATACCTCCAGAGCCTAGAATAATTCTTGGCAAATATTAGAGACTTAATAACTGTGTGGTTGAATAAATGAGAATGTGAAATGAGGTCATAGAAATGTGCAGAAGATGCTGCAGGAACTTGAAGGGAAGAAATATCCAGGTCTTCCTGGGGGATGGGGGAGGAGGTAATTAAAAAGAGCTTTGCAGAGTCCTTGCCATATGAATCAAGCTGGCTAGGTGGACGGATTGAGGATGTGCATTCAAGACAGAGGAGATCTGTGAGCAAGAGATCTGTGAGATATGGAGGAGCATGTCTGCAGTCCTAGATGATGCTCCTTTCTGTCTCTGTCTGTGTGAAACTGTGAGTATAATCACAGGACAAAAAGATCATCTTCTAGCAGCTTCTTTTATTTAATAATTTATACTTAAAAAGAACCACATCCGAGGAAGCCTTCTTTGGAGATATTTCTGAAGCAGCCGCTGGTTGATAGATGTTCTCTGTGCTGTAGCTCTCATAGCATTCTCAGAAACACAAGGACCAGAGTCACATTCTCTTCCTGTTGTCAAGCCTCATCCTCTGTGCTGCATGTGTTTATCTTTTACAATATGTTCCCATGCTGTGGTCTTCTCAACAGAGTTAACGTGAGATGTGGTTTTTGGCATCTCTGTTGACTTGAAGATGTTTTTATGTCAGATTGTTACCAGACAGCGCCGTGGTGTGAGTTATATTGCAGTAAAGTAGGTTGCAGGTCTGTGATGAGGATAGTTTGAATCAGATGTTGCTCACATTGCTGTACTCTAGGCCAAGCTTGATGTCTTTTCAGGCTATTATTTTCCCAGTGTTCTTCCTTGGTGCTGGAATGTTGGAATGCAGGAAAGTGCTTTCTTGTGGTTCCTCATTTGTCCCTTTTCTGTGAACTTCAGGAAACGGCTGCTCAGAGGAAAGATAAGAACTTTGTAGATTCCCAAGTTTTGCATTTATGAAATTCTTCCTCCGCAGGAATCACATTCAAGTAATCTGAACATATGAACACAACCTTTGAAAGCTATTTTTAAAGGAAGCAACTTGGCCCCAAGGATCTTTATGTGTCCCCATTTTTTTCCTTTTCAGTAATTCCAATTATTCCCATTACCCGCCTCTGCTCATGTTTAGCAATATAAATGTTCAGAACCAAAGAATAAACCTTCAGGTTTTACAGATGCAATTAATTTTGGGTTTTACTGAAACCAAATTGGAACTCAACTTTGATTTTCAGTTGGAATAAAAAAGTAACAGTTATTGCCTTTGGGTAGTGGGACTATTTAAGTATTGTTTTGTTTTGTTTTGTTTTGTTGCTTCCTTCTACTTTTCATCCCCCCCCCAAGATGTCAATGAATACATACTGTTATTTTATAATGGCAAGTTTAAACCAAGAAACTTTTGGGAAAATTTGCTTTTCAACATTTGGACTGTATGTAATTCTAGAGATTGTTTTTGCAAAATGGATCCTGATTACTCTCTCCTCTCTGGAGCTCACTTTTTAATGTCAGCAATGATGAATTGAGTGACAACTTCAAACAGCAGAGGAGGATTCCAACTGTGAATGTGTGTGTGTTGCTGGGGATCTAACCCAGGGCCTTGCATATGCCAGGCAAGTGTTCTACCACTGAACTACATCCACGGCCTGTCCCTTGTTAACTAAAACTACCCTGGAGAAGGTTAGCAAGGTAAAGGCAGAGCCAAGTAAATGAGGCTGCTGAGGTCATCCAAGGAAGAGTTGTACTGCCAAAGAGGAGTTATTTATTTCTTATCCTATACCTCTAAATTCTTATCAAGGAAATCTAGAAATGACCCTTTTTGTCTGAGTCTATTGTTGGCAATAATGAAGTTACCAAGCCCCACTTTTCCCTGGCTTGTGTCTGCCAGTGTATGTTGTGCCTTTGGCTGGTGCTTTTGACATATCATCTTCTGATCACCCGCTCCGACCCATGGTCTCATCCTTCCCCCACCAAAAACACAGACATTAGGTAGCTTGTGAAGATCCTGTCTACCTGATCCAAGGTAACCAGATGATTATGGGACATGTCAGATGAGATTCTAGATATGGAAAAAAAAAAGACAGTAGCAAGTTTGAGCAGAAATAAGACAAAGTTGAAGATAAACCCTACACATCTGAGTGATTGACCAGCTTTCAAAACTCCCAGGTTCTGGTGTAATGCCTGTAATCCCAGAACTCAGCAGGCTGTGGCAGGAGGATTGCCGTGAAGTTGAGGTCAGACTGGGTGGGCTACGTAAGTGAGTTCAAGGCCAGCCTGCACTACATAGTGAGATCTTGTCTCAAAGCAAAAACAAAAACAAAAACAAAACTCCCATGCTCAGAAACCTGCAGAAAGCACATGCAGGCACCAGTCTTCTAGCCAGCTCACTGCCGAACATCGCTGTTGGTCTTTTGCAAATAGCTGCTTGTAAAGCTGCTGCGGTGGCTTGATCATTGCAGGTCTCCCCGGAATGCCTGTAGTTTTTCCTTAGATGAAGATCTCAGAGATTATGTGAGTCTGATAATACTCAGCTGTAACTGAACAGCTTATTACATTTAACCTCAAACACTTATCTTGAAGATGAAGAAGCACAGACCTAAGAAAATCCCCAATATACAACCTCTTGGAATGAAAATAGACATGTTTAGGTGTTTGCTGCAGTTGTAGTCAACAAGATATCCTGGAAAGACCCTCAGGAGAGCTGTCTGCACTGCTCCAAAGTCACAGTGGAAGGTCCTTCACTCTGCTCTGACACTGCAAAAATCTCTAGCCCTACAGGCCAAGAGGTATGTCAGGTGCCTGCTTGCTGTTTTCCAGAAGTGTTCTGGGCAAATCATGGAATCCATGCACTCTCCAAGCAGGAGTTCCTAAAGTTTAGGAATACAGATCTAACTGCCTTACCAAGGAACTGGAAACACCCCAGTGTCCTTGACTGCATGATGAGGAAACTGAACCTCATCTGTGACAGGCAGTGAGATTTCCAAGAATTCTTTAATCTCATTGGTGACATAGCTGTGGCTTGCCATGATCGCTATGACTGGCCATTCCCACAAGCAAATCTGAGGAGTTCTTGGCTTTGGACCCCAAACCCATAACCTATGTCCAGGCTCCAGATCTCCATTATTCTTCCCAGCTTACACATGCCCTGTACTCAAGGAAATCCACCAACCCATGCAGGCCAGTGGCGGTAATTAAATGATATCGTTTACACACACACACACACACACACACACACACACACACACACTGAAGTTTGTAGACAGCCCATTAGGTTTTGTTTCCTCCGTGTCTTTAGCGGTTGACCACTTTGTATGACTATTGAGCATTCAAAGTGGTAGAAGACGTGAGCTTTCTGTCAAGGAGTTCATAGCCCTGGGAAGGCAGAGGGGACCCTGGGACAAGTAGATTTTTCAGAGCTAAAAGTGGATATTGCCTCAGGGAATGCATAAAGTGTTATGGACCTGAATCTCAGCAATTTATAAGGGGACAACATAAATAATAAACTTGGATATTTTTATAAGCATCCATACCCACATAAAGAAACATGTTTATTTTCCGGAAATTTCTCTTAACATATGGCCATTTTCTCCTTGATTATTTCTATTTATTGCATACACGGTGGTAAATTTATCACTGTGCATAAATGACATTAAGTTCTACTCACTCTCCACTTGGAGTTAATTTGTTTGCTTTGTAGCTGAAGGGTTGTTCTGATCTTATCTGGAAGATAGAAGACAGAAGTGTCTCATTGTGACACTTCTCATCTTCCTTTCTCTGTTTGTCTGGCATGCTTCAGCAACACTGGACCGAGCTCCTCTCTAGAACCCATCCCGACTTATGGAACTGAACTGGACAATCTGACAAAAACCTCAAAAGCAAAGCTCTTCCACCCCTTTGGGCAAGTTCTCAAACAGCCACTTCCTGCTTCTTTTTCACTGTTTTAGGCCCTGCTGGTATTCCTCTAGAGCTCAAGAGTAATTAGCTATATCATTCATTGAGTGCTTACTATGCCCTAGGTGTGCTACACATATCCACCTCAAATTCTCTCACAATCTCGGGTGAAGAAACTAAGCCAAGAGGTCCAGAAATTTGGCTGCGATGATGTATCTGGAGTTTAGATCCCAGTCTGCTTGACTCAAAGTTACATTTTCCCATTGTGCCATGCTACTTCTAAATCAAAGATTACACTGTAACAGAAGATGCCCTTTCATTCAAAGGAAACAAAACAAAATTCCTCCAAACTCTGTGGGTTTTAAACAAAAATCTTCATTCACCCAGTTTTCTGAGATGGATAATTCCTTTACTCTCTTGCCCATTTATCCAGAGTGTATATGAAAACTGGGTAAAAATAGCAGGAAAAGGGGTATGTCCATCACAGCAGTCCCTGCTGTGAAATGGAAAGTTGTTTTACCTTTTTCTTATACTAGAAGCCCTGTAGCTATTGGCTCTTTGTTGTGATTTGGATCTGAATTGTCCCCACAAAGTTTCATATGTTCAGGGGGTGATTATATCATTGGGGCACTGTATTATGAGTGGATTCATCCACTGATCAGTTCAGTAGCTGAATGTGCTACTGTAGGAGTTGGGGTCTGGTTGGAGATGGGTCACTGGGGATGTGACCTGAAAGATGTATTCTTAGCCTGGCTTCTGCCTCTGTCTCTGCTTCTGGTTGCCATGGGTTGAGCAGCTGACCTCTGCCAGAGCCCCCACCATGTCCTTTCTGAGTTGGAGCAAGCCAACCATGGACTGAAACTGTGAGCCAACAATAAACTTACCCTTATTTAAGTTTCAGATGTCAGGTATTTTGTCTCAGCAGTGGGAAAGTGATTAAGACACTCTTGGTGAGTTGGTTTTGATTCTGTCTTAGTTACTTTTCTCATTGCTGAGACAAAATACCGAATACCCAAAGTTGAAGGAGGTTTATTTGGCTCACAGTTTGTAGAAGTTTCAATTCATGCTTTACTGGCTCCAAGGCAGGGTGGCATGGCAGGGGGAACAGTTCATGGCAGGCAGAAGGCAGCAAGCAGCAAGCTACAAGTGATAAGCAGTGACCCTCTTTCTGTCCCTTATATCTTGTTCAGGCTACCCACCCTTGGGGCAGGTAGCACTCACATTCAGGGTGGTCAGCCTTAATCCTAGCATCATATCATGAATCAGTTCCAGTATCATCTTCTTGATCCCACCAGCACACACTCTAGATTCAGCCATCTCCAAAAAGCCCTGACTGCATGAGGCTTTGAGGGGACATGTAGATACAAGTTGTAACAACCTCATCCCACGAGGCATTTCTGTAAGGGTTCCTTACACCTCTCTATGTATCCCCCAGCCCTGTTCATTGTGGGTCTTTCTGCTGTGCCAGGACCTGGAGGCCTAGGTCAGTGGTGCAGTTTGGAGCCAATACCCCCAGCTAGTCCCTTTATGAGGTGGGCGTCTTCCTTCATTTTGATATACATCCTACTGCCCACTCTGGTAATTCATTCACAGCTAGAACATACCCATGCTGAAGTTTAGAAAGGAATATGTCTAGCCACACTCCACTTGTAAGATTCCTTGGATGAATCTGATTGTTTCCTGGGAAGCCACATGCATTCTCAGTGGCTCAGATAGGTTCGCACTGCTCCTTGAGCCCAAAATTGAATCCATGCAAATTCACAAGGTAGATGATGTAAACAGGGTACCAAGAGTACCAGTGAATTACAGAGCTAGGACAAGTTGAGATTTCATGGAGTCACATTGTTTTTGGAAAGAACAGCTGCAAGCATGAGGATCTCTATGTTTGGAGAGTGTTCAGTTTCAGCGTTCTCCAAATCTTAGGATGACTGGCAAGTATAGGGAATAGGAGGTAATAATTATTAAAATAAGACTCAAAGAGGGGAGATACAGTTGATTTTAAGTTAAAATATGAACCAGAGGTGTGATGCTCCTGCCTCAAATACCTGATTCTCTCCTAAACTGCATTAGTAGAAATTCAGTATGTGGAACCGGAGATACGGCTGTTACCTTATACTCAAGGATGCCAGAAAATGCTGCTAGAGTGTTGGGTTCATTTTCACCACTTCAGTCTTTGGTTAGGGAATTTGAGAATCTTTTTGGGTCACTTTTCTGGGCTCAAAAAGCAAGAACTGTCAGGAGATGATAGGTATCTGATCACATTATGAATACAATTGCATGTGGCCAAGGGAATTAAGTTTCATCTTGAATTCCTAATAAATTGGTTAAAAATAACTAAGAAATAGCAATACTTAGTCATTGCTGAGCATCTGCAGTTTCTGCTTGGAGCAATATTTAACTTTGAAAGCCATTTTTATTATGTATAAGCTATATGAAAATAAAATCAAAGGGGTAACACATTAGTAATTCACCCAACATTGAGTTGATGCTTTCTAGATGAATAATGTTAGGTAAAATAAGAATAGTATATTCTTTTTCCCTCCGTTCTCCTAGATTTTTTACTCCTCTGTACCATAATATTTATATTCTATTTAGGAGAACAAGTAATACTGAATAAAAGTTAAATAATAATTAAGGACAAGAATAACTCCTTTCCAGGAGAAAAGTAAGAGCTAATCTCCTTGCAAGCAGCCTTAATGCAAGTTCTCTGTCTGTAACCAAGAGGTAATCAGTTGATGAAACAGACTTATCAAGTGGTTCTTGTGTCAACATTTAAGTTTGCTGATAACTCTTCCTATCCCGTTTATACCCTAACTATCCTTACTTTGCAAACACTTCTAACTCACTTCTAGCATCTCAAAGTTAGCAAATCAAAGGCAGCAAATGAAAGGGGAGAGAAGGAGGCTACCTTTGACACAAACACCCACCTTTTTGAAACAAGGTAGGCAATGAATAAATATAGGCAGACATCTTGACAGTAATAGAGTTTGACGTTAATAGGTAGGCAACAGATATGGCAGAAAGCTATAAAAATCTGTGCCTGGGGTAGGTTTAAATACTCCCACCAAGCTCGGTGACCCCAAGGGCTTCATTACATTTAGGTGCATTATAGTAATTGATGTATTTCTTCTGAGTCTGATAGCTTGTGTTCATAACAATGACCCCAAGGCCTGCAGGAAAGATTAAATTATGCTCAGTGGATGCTGTTTAGGAAGGTATGTGGGTATATTGTATCTTTTTTTCTTAAACCATTTTGCAAAGACATCCATCCTAATGTCTCTAGCAGTGGCATTATCACAGCGGAGATATCTTTTGAAAAGAAAGGAACAATAAGATGAAAAGAAATTGCTGCATAAAAGTTTTAAAACCATTTGGCAAAATAAAGGTTCCGTGATTGCTCCTTAATTTACCAGAGAGGTTGGTTAGCTATAGAAGTCATTCTCCAGTGGGGTTCTCTCAATAACAAATGCCATCAATAACAAATGCTGTCGAACTGTACTGTCCAAAATGATGACCACAGCCACTTTTGATTACTATTTAAGCTTAAATAGAATAAATTCAGTGTTTTAACTGCACAAGATTCATTTCAAGTGCTCACTAGCCTTTTATAACTAACTACCACCACATTAGACAGTTCAGATGTAAAATATTACCATCATTGAAGAAAATTCATTTGGATATTATTGCTTTAGAAAGTCAGAAAGGAGCAATATACCTGTGGGTTAGAGTAGATCAGAAAGCCTTTATATAAGGATTAAAGCAATCAAATATATAGACCTTTCAGTGTCAGTTTGTTATTTGACCTGTTGTGTTGGATTTTTCAGTGTGATTCTGTTAGATTCATAGAAAATGCTCTATTTCCTGAATAGAAAGTTTTTGCATAATTTAGGGGCAGCCAGAAAAATTATTCAAAATGTGGGCTTTCTGAAGGCCTTTTCTTCTAAATGCACAGAAGGTTCTGTAAGAATCAGAGGCATTG
Organism: Dasyprocta punctata; assembly: GCA_004363535.1. Taxonomy (NCBI): domain Eukaryota; kingdom Metazoa; phylum Chordata; class Mammalia; order Rodentia; family Dasyproctidae; genus Dasyprocta; species Dasyprocta punctata. The sequence continues at coordinate 53,594 of RJWM01007748.1, read as the reverse complement.
AGGCTCTTGGTTAATTCCATGCTATCTTTTCAGGGTTTATTTTGCTAGATTATGTGGGAAAGAGATGGAAAAAGTTTCAACCAGGTCTTTCAAACAAATGTGTTTAGTGAAATACTCATGCTTTACATTACCTGAACAGGAAACATTCACCAGTTCACTAGGGGTCCAGTCTGTGAGTGATGGTCATGATAAAGAAGTCATCTCATAGGTAAGGTGGAAGATCAGTGAATTATAGGGGGAAAAAAAGATATTCAATTACTAGCCAATGGAACTCCTCTTTAGTTGGCTGATAGTCCTCATGATGTATGTGGATTGAAAATGAAGAGAGGGGAAACTAAAGTCAGTTTAATTGAGGTGACTTGAAATTTGAGCAGGGAGCAAAATGACTTTCTCAATCTGATGAAACTAAAATTGATGACCTAATTTATTTCTCCCCCAAGGGCAGCTGATGCTGCGTTGGAGGTAGAGGCCATGAAGATGGCATAATGGGCAATGTGTCTTTAGCTGCCTGGGTATTTTATACACATGCATTAATGAAAGTATAATTGGCTTATTGAACATGTTGAACTTAGGAAGGCACATGTAGGAGGCCACATTGCTCTTTCTTATGTCCTGTTTTTCTAATCCCTTAGCTTTTCTAGCTATTCTCAGATCATACACGAAAAAGACTCTCACTGTATTGAAACTGTCAGTCTAATACAATAGATATTTTGGTAATATCAAAACCCAATTTAAAGCATTCATCAATCTAGAACTTCTTCCCAGTCCTAGTTGTGACCCCCTTTGGTCTTAGAATGGTTACTGAGGAAGACAGAAATGTAATAGGCTTTGTTTCTACTTCTTGCTCCTCTCATTTTTCTCATAGCTGCTGTAGTGTGGGAGCTGTGGCTGGGGGGGGGGGGGTACAGGAGAGAAAGTCCAGGACCAAGGATAAGGAGTGATCTTACTGGACAATGCAGTTGGATATTAGGGCTCTCTAGGTTGGTAAACACACACTTGCTGACTGGTTGTGGAACCCTGCTGAGAGGGTTCTCTGAGTACTCCTTTGTTGAGAACTTTTAGTTTTCAAAGCGAGGGAAGTACCTCAATCCCTTTCCAGGGTTGTTGGAGAGGGATGTGTTGAATGAAGGACACTGGTAATTTTCTTCGGCCTCCCAATGAATGCTTCAGCTTCCCAATGAACTTTTGCCCTTCTGTTAGAGAGCCTGGAGGTGGGTAGTGGGTTTGAGCTGCCAAAACTGGTCGTTTGCAATTGGTGCAAGATATAGGAGTTTTGGCTTCTGTTGAATGGTTTTGCCCTGTGGAGCCTCACCAACCCTGAGGTCATGGAAGAGGTAGCCTTTAACATCCTGCTCTGAGAGCATGTGGACCTCTCAGCCAAGGAGAGGTCTAACTCAACAGGCTTCTCAGCTGCAAACCCTACTTAGCACATATTTGGTAAAAGAACTCAGACGTTTATTTCAGTTTAACATGGCCATAGCCTACAAGGATTGAAGTCAGTTCTGGAAGAAAGGACTCCTAATCATCCATCTCTAAGGAGGTGAATAAAGGTCATCCATGCTCCTTTGGGTACAACTGGATTGAGTGGGGGAAGGAGTTATTGGCTAGGAAAGCCATCCTAGGAGTGGCGCTATCTTCTCCTCTAGGTTTTGAAAGAAGAATAGGATATTCCCACAAAAATGAATGATATCATCTTTTGATCTAGGCAATAAGGGTTCTGCATTAGCTCTCCTTGGTTCATATGTCACCATGTGGCAGGGATATGGAAGAGTCAGTGGGTCAGGTCTACCCAGAACCCATGCCTTCCCTTCTGGAGTTCAAAACTTATGCCATGCTCTGGATATCCCAGCCCCTGGAATTTCTTGTCCATATTTACTTTCATGGCTTATATGGGTTTCATTCTCTCCTACCAAAAACAGACTGCCACACCACATCTCTTTTGCCAAAAGGGTGACAAAAGAGTGGCTGTCTGAGAAGGCTGGGACAGACAGACTTGCATATGCAAGTCAAGATCAAGGACCAAGAATAAGGGGTGATTTCATTGGAAGATGTAGATCACTTGGTCCTTTCTATTATTGAGAGATAGCCCTTGTGATGTAGGGTGGAGCTGAGGGTAACAAAAAAAGGTGGGGCCTTTGGAGGGTCAGGGCCAAAGACCAGAGTGAAAATTCTGTGTTTGAAGCTTGACTCCTAGGTCATTAGGAAGGAATCACTATCAATAATTAGACTTGATTCATAACTTTTAAACATTTACATTTATGATATCTGAGCAACCATTTGCATACTTGCCCCAGGTTCTACAAAAGTTAGGATTGGTATCGAAGGTAAATGCATTAATTTGGGTGATTGGACGGCTTTGGGTTCTAGGGGATGGAAGATAGCTCTAGATGAATCAGCAAAGAATCTGAATTAGGAAGGAATCCAAGAATCAGATAGTGAAACCTGCAGTTATAGGAAGGCTCAATTTAGTGAGACAGGGCTGGCAGCAGGTAGGGAGAGGAGGGTACCTAGGGGGTTCTGTCAAAACTGGTCTGTCTTTGATGGTTACAGATGTTGCTTCTCTTAGAGCAGGACTTCACAATAACCATGCACTGGCAGCTAGAGGGTTCTCTTTGGTTGTAAGACTAACAGAATTCAGAGAATACACAACTGCCAAAGAGAGAGATCACAGAAGGAAGAAAAAGTTGGTGGCCCCTACCTAGTGCCCTTTCTACAACTGAATGTGACAGGTGTTGCTGTGTTGCTCTGATCAGGATGAAAATTCCAGGTGATCGCTGGGCTGGAACTTTTGTCCTCGCAGGAAGCTCTATGTAGCCTGAGGGAAAGAGTAGAATTAATTTGAGAGCCCAAGTCTGAGAATTTGGGAAACAGTGGCATTTAAAAGTGACAGCTGGGATGGTAGAAGTGTCAAGACAAGGAGTTTCAAGTTTTTAAACAACATATTTATTACTTATACTGCCTTTTGTTTTAAAGAGCAGAATATATTTATTAAGAGAAAGAAAACTTCTGTCTGAGAGAGACAGAAGGGGTCCTGAGTGAGTTGCCAAAGACTCTGTCATTTCTAGGGACTTTTATAGAGTAAAACCATGAGGTTAGATGGGTCCAAGACGGGAAAAATGGGAACTTGCAAAGTGGACATAAGATAGGACATAACTATGGTTAACAAATAAAATTAATTGCTCAGGTAAAATTGATTAAATCAAGGACAAATGGGGAAGCGAGTCACGTAGGAAGCAGAGACGCTTAACAGCAGGGACTCTTCCTGGGGGGGTGGGATGCTGACTCCTGATTTCCTCAGGTTGATAGAGAACTGTTTAGAATATCAGTCCTTAGGATATGGGTGCATTTGTTCTGCTTTTTGTCTTGAGATCTGGCCTACAGCAGGAGGTGCCTGTTTCCTCAGAGGTCACAGGTATGGGAAATTTTGCACTGGCTTCTTTGAGGACCCAGCCCTGTCTGACTGCCTATAATATTTCTAACTAACTCAGCTGCCTGTAACATTCTCCCCTCTGAAGAAGTAACCCGAACTGCTATGAGGGGGGAATGGGCAATGACTGATCTGGCTTCTTCAGGCTGAAGGGAGTCGTAGTTGTGGATTGGCAGTCAGGGGTACCTCTGCAGAGGTTCTGTCTAGGGGCCCTCGATAGACACCAGGCATTTTCATCTTGGGTAGGCACACAGCTTTAAGTCTGGAGGAGACAAAGGCAAAGAAACAGTTAAGTATGCATGGACCAAATAATAGTATCAACAGGATAACTGTAAGCACAGTGAAGAAGGATTTTTACCAAGAGGAGCTGAAACTAGCTCCTATAAGGATAAAGTCTAGGAAATTTTAGAATCTGCCATGTCATTGATTTGTCATCTAATATCTTAAACAGCTATTGAGATATTAGCAGAAGGATCAGGAATGCATATACATTTAGTTTTTACAATTGCGTAAGTACCTCCAGTGCTGTTGTTAGAATGTCTAATATCATCCAATTTTGGAGCATGACCTGTCTCATTAATTTTATTTTTTTATTTAGGAGAGAGAGAGACCAGTTGCAGTGTCACTTAAGGCTCATTGAGTATAGTTAAGGAATTGATATATATCATATAACACTCTCTGGACAAGATCTGGTGGACCCCAGTAAAAAGAATCTAAAAGGAATCTAGCATATTGTTGGTTTTATCTGTATGATGCCTTGGAGTTTGGCACCTTCTAGGCAAGAACAAACTTTAATCAAAGCATATATAATCAAAGTTTGTATACAAAAGCATATATAATCAAAGCATGAGTAGTAGGGCTGACAGTTAAGTTTAGAAACTATTTTTAAATTATAGTAATTGTAACCTATTGACATTTAGGTCTCTTTTATTGATGGAGTCTGACATTTTGTCATAAATCCCTGTAGCTTTAGTTATAATTATCTTTAACTTTTTGATACTGTAGGAGAACCAGATTAATGTATTATTTTGACAAATGAAACTCTCTTAAGTTTATTTATATGAACAACAATATATACTGTATTTGTAAAAACCAGTCTCAGCATCATTTTGATTAGTTGGCAACTTGAATATATATTATAGCATTTAGTCAGGATAAAATTTCTCCAGGATTGGAGTCAGGCTTTTAAGGAATAACTAAAAGGAATGAGTAAAGAGAAGACTATCCCAGTTACAGTTTAAGCAACCTATATTTTGGTGGCTGTATTGAGGTACAATGCCTGGAAGGAAGACCAGAGTTGAGAAGGACCAAGAGACATGTGCCAATGTCCAGCAATCAGCTGGTTTTTGCCTTTGTCATGATTACTCAGTGCTCCTCTGCGGAGATGACAGGCAGAGATGACAGTCTGGCCAGAGAGAGGAGACCAGTGCCCTGAGGCCCTTTAGTCCTCCTGGACCAGTTGATAGGATGGGTCTGAACTCTGGGGCCTTGGCGTCAGAGGGCATATACTGCTTTTTTTGTATTTCTAAAAAATTTTGATTGCCATTGCCAGTTGCCATGAGATGGGCTTTTAAAATGGACTGTATTTATAAATTTGGGAATTGGGGGTGTTAGTGCAGAGTTTATTTCAACTCTGTAGCAACTTGAATGGATAATAGTAAAGAAGAATGCTGGACTTCACCCAGGTAGCCTTGTCCCTGCTGATTTTGGCCTGTCAGGGGGAGTGGTGTCACATCTGTGTTCATCTACATTCCAAGCCCGCTCTTCCAAAGTCCACTTCTGCGTCTTCATGAAGGGTGTTTTATGTCAGCTACTTGGGCAATGATTTCACATTTGAAGCCATTACTTGACAGACCTGCTATCCAATGTCACATTGCCTGCAGCTATTCTTCATGCACTATCTCAGGATGTTCAGCCTAGGAGCATTTGGTTGGTGCAGCAATGTCCTATTAGCAGCATAAAATATTACATTTTGTTTGTCACTACAAAAGGAATGAGGAGATATGAAAACCCATCTGACTCATGGCCCCCATCCACACCATCCCTCTGCCTTTTCCTTTGTTGAGCTTGGAGAAATAGCCTTCATCCCACCTGCTCCTTTTATCTTTATTCCTTCTCTCTCTTTGTAACCCACAGCATATATTTTATGCTCCTTACCATGCTCTCTACTCTTCACAAGAGTGGTTCCTTTCAAAGGAAGTGATTAAAATGTATGAGTGCTCCCTGGCCATACAGGTAGCCTTGAGCAGGGCTATCTGTATCACTCAGACATAGCAAACAACAATCAGTCCCAAGTTCATGCTGGTCTCCAGAAGGAACCTTGGCTCCATTGGAGTGGAAGAAGGAATTGGCTCTTCAGCAAAACCTGTTGGTGGGATGAGGTTGAAATGATGTCAAGGTTGGGGGTGAGTGGGTGAGCTTGACTGTACCCAGTTTTGAAGACTCCAGATCCCATCAGTACTCAGAAATGCAATCTGAGTTTGCTGTCACCTGGTGCAATGAGGATGGGGATGTGGCTTTGACAAATTTCTATTTGGCAAGGCTCATATGGGTGTGTGTGAGAGGGGCGAGTTAATGGGTTCCTAGTGTATCAGAGCCACCTACTGGACATGTTCAGTCATTTGTGTAGCTTGCTTGAGCGTGTGTGCACCTACTGAGTTTGTTCTGCTTGAGCATCTATTTGTGAGTGTTTGTGTATTCTGTCTGCCTGGAACCTGTTACATAATATTGGTTACAGGGAGAGTGATGCATCTCGGAGAGGCTGTCAGCCTTGGGATAGTATGTTTAATTAAAAACATTTTTTTAAAAAACCTATGTGCTTGTGCTAAATAAATACATAAACAAAAATCCTTCTTAAGCATTTGCATTTTGCTCCTTGCAAAGATTGGTACAGATGAGAGAAATGGAGTCCCTGGACTTTGCTGTGTGGACATATTAGAAAAGGGTGTGCATGCATGTGTTTATTTGCGGAGAAAAATATTCTGGCAGGGGTTGACACCAAAATGTTGTGTGTGTTTATATCTGCATGGTGGGTGTTTATGGAACAATGATTTTTTCCCCTCTTATTTATCTGTATTGTCTAATTTTTCTGCAATGGCATTGTTTGACTGGGGTATTTAAAAATGGGCAAAAGCATTAAAACTGAAGTTGAGAGATGACTTATAGACATGATTCTGTATTTCTGAAGGATAGTCAATTGTACTTCATGTTTTCATAAGAAATAGACATTTTTTTCCTGTGTTGCTTTCATTGTTTTGTTTTGACTGGTTTTATTCTGTTCTCTTTTGTTTGATTTTATTATGTCTTATGGTATGGGCAGCTATTTTGAAGATAATAAGAGGCATTATGGTAGCCATTGTTGATTTCCTATTTCCTTGTTTTGAAGTCCTATATCACTTTTACTGTTTCGCTTTCATTGGCTTTATTCTGTTTTAGTTTGTTTGGCTTTATTCTCTTCAAAAAAAGAAATAGACATTCTTGGTAACACAGAAAAAAATATTCTTATAAATCACCTTTTCAATAGAGGAAAATAAATACCTAAATAAAATATGTTAGGCTGGCATGATACTCATATACATTATATAACAAGCACCTCTAGTGTTCCAGGTGCCTTATACCTGTCACTCTGTGTTATGACACCATTGCGCAAAGCTAGCGTCTTTGTTGTATAAACAGTGTATAGAGAGGTTAACCAGCTTCCCAAAGCTACAGAGCAGAGCAGGTGGGTGCTGGGCTGAGATTGGAGCAGATGCCTGACCCTCAGGTTTGATTCCCAAACACCATGCTGTCTTTCTCAGCAGGTGTCAGAGAACACTGAACTGGGATCTTGTAACTGGTTTCTGTCCTTCACGGTTGTTTTTTATCCCCAGGCATTGCCCTCTATCTCATGCCTGAATAGCAGAGTGGCACACACCTGTGCTGCTTTTTCTCCCCAAGGACCTTAGTGTTGCTATTGCTAAATTAATTATCTGGTTTAAAAAAATCTACCCAAATAATAAAATCAGCCAACATTTATAGTGTTCACCATGTGCCAGATGTACTGTCTTTTATGGGAATTGTCTCATTATGTTTTCATGGCAGCCCTGGGAGGTAGATATCATTAGGCTCCTCATTTTGCAGGCATGGAAATTGAGGCGTCAAGAGATTCCAGCCTGCCTAGGTTGCCGAGCTAGAGAGTATTCAGCTGGCTTTGGGACCTAGGCAGTCCATTTCAGAACTCTGTGCTCATTCACAATTGCTAGGCCTCTCCCATGTGGGAGCCAAACTGGACACTCTTTCCAGAAGAGAAGATGCTAGGTGCTGAATCCTAGAGTGTTTGAATCATTTAATGTCTGGTCCTAAATTCCTAACTCATATATAAACCATTATATGGGCAGTGTTTATCAACCCATAGAATTCTTTGCTAGATAGTATTTTGAACTGTCTAATAAACAAGTTTCTTGTAAAAACTGGATGAGCTCAATGATATTTAGGAAAGATAATTTAAAGAGCATATTCTCTACTTACCTAGATTTTTTTTTTACATGAGTCATGTTAAGCTAGGCAAAGGTGACCTGCTTGGTCTGCATGACCAGGGAAGATTGTTTTCATTAGGGTGTGTTTGTATATTGGCTTTCTAATTGTTTTTGAAGGTCTCAATAAAATCATCTTTAATATACCCTTATATAATACTGGTAAGATACTTTATTCTTGAGCTCTGTGTTAGGAAAATTTTTGGCTTCCCTGAGAACCTAGTTTGTTTCTTTCTCTAATAATGAGATTCATGTAATGCAACCTATGACTTCAGCATCAATCTGTGTCCATCTTTTCCATAGCTCTCAGGAAACTCAGCACTAGGAAGTCACTGTAATCAGTAATTAGAGACCTGGATTTTTTGTGTCAGACTTCTTGGGTTCAAATCCCACTTCTTCCACTCACTCATCAGTGACCTTCAGCAAGGTCATCTTTGTTTTTCAGTTTTCTTGCTTATAAAATGAAAATGATAATACCCTATTTCCTTGATTCTCAGCCATACCTTTAAAAAATATTTTAACATTTCCGAAGTCAAAGCTTTTTTATCATACTTTAATTGGCAGCCTTTTTTTTCTTAATGATGTGTTGCATTCATTTAAATATGGCATCTCCCTCATTGAGCTATTATAAGAACCTCACGAGGTACCATATATATACATTGCTTGGCACACAAATATCATGAAATGCCATTACCTTCTTTTTTCACACTGAGCCTTGGGAGTCATAATCATCTTTATTGTTGACTCATCTTCTTTCCTCCTTTTAACTGTCCTCCAGCCTTTTTATTTATTTCAACTTTATTCATTTTGTTTTATTCCCTTTTGAAAGCCAGTGTAAAATGAATTGCAAAGAAGGAGATGATGTTATAAGGTGCATTAATGATAGCTATCACCAGTTGAAACCACTTGGAATAATAAATTAAAAAAAAATACAAATAGCAACCCCTAGCGCAAGAAAATGACCTGTTTCGGACCCACATGTCCTTGTACCACAGGAGGAGAAATGACTTCTGTCTGTTATCAGGCCAACCCCAGAGATACCACTGAAAAACAGTGACTCCACTGAAATCAAGGATTATTTTTCTGGTTGATAATTATAGATCACAGATATTTCAAACATTTTCCTATTCAATCAGGCATGATTAGGGAAGACTATATTGTGTTATTTTATATTACTTTCTATGCCACCCTTCCTAAATGCTTTAACTTGTTTGCAATTAGTCATTTTAAACTCCTGATATTTAGTGACTTGGTGGTGCTGGAATGAAAATTGGCCAGTTCTATTCATTATTAACGAGCAATTTTTAAAAATTCATCTTCAAGCCTGAGGTTGTGAGTTCAATCCCTGGTACCACAAAAAATTTTTTTTTCTTCTACTCTGCCTCCAGTGCAGTTCTGGAATCTCTACCTCACAGTATGTCTCTCCTTGTGCTGTATTTCTGGAACCCTATACTGGTGCCATGTGGAAGGGGGAAAATAAATTGAAAGGGGCAGAAAGGAGTTTATTTAGCACCCACCTGTGCCCTGCCTTTGCTTGGCAATTGACTTATGACAGCCCATCTGATCTTTATGATATATCTCTGAACAGATGTTATTATCTTCTTCCAATAAATGAGCAAACAATCTCAAAGTGGTTAACTTGTTCAGCATCATACCATCAGTAAACCCTGTGATTTAGATAAGTTCAGCTGTGTTCCACAGCCCATAATCTTTCCATCAATATTTTCCACAGGCTTTGTTCTCTGTCATTTGTTCATTCATTCTTCCATTCATTCCAGGGCCACCATCATTCATTCAACCAGCAAACATGTATTATCTGCTGTGTGGCAGGCAGTGTGCTGGGCCCCAAACATATAAAGATGAATATTACTCTGTCTCCCATCTTATGTTTCAGTGGAGGATTTGCACAAGCCCCCAGTGACATATCTCAGTGTGAATGACTGTAGAGCTCTGTGTGTGTGTGTGTGTGTGTGTGTGTGTGGTTGGGTGTCGGTGTGGGTGGGTGTGTGTACCGCTGCTCTTCCCCTTCTAGTGACATTCCCCTGCTCACATAAATTAGCATTCTCACCTCCCTGTCACGTTTCTTTAAACTCACTCTCCATATTACAGACAGAGTGATTTTTCCAGATACCTGCTCAGACCCCTTCATGCTTAAGGCTCTCCTCTGATGACTCTTGGTGGCCTGAGAATAAGGTCTACACTTCGTAGCAAGGCTTACCAGCCCCTTTCTGACCTCTCAGCCTCTTCCCCCACCTTGAAGTGCTTGATTCTGTTTCATGGAATTTCTACAATGCTCACAGAAGTCAGCTCAGACTTCTTTGTCCTGCCCCTCTCCCTATCCTCAAGTCTTTGGTCCAGCTCTACTGAGCATCTTGCAAATCTAAGTAATTTAAGAAAATGCGATGTATCGCTGTGCACTGACCCTTTTGTCTCAGATGTTCTCTCTGACTAAAGCATCCTTCTTCTACCTCTCACCCCAATCCTTAACAACCCTTTGACCTTTTTGTCCTCTCCCATAATCACTTCCTGTGGGGAGAATTCCCTGACCTCAGAGCTTTGGTCAGGGCTCCCCTCTGCAGCATGTTCACACCCCTGCAGCTGGAGTACTTATCACATAGTTTTCCAGCCTTCCAGAGCTTCCCTTGTCTTCTCTGTTGGTTGCTAAGTGCCGTATGAGCAGGGCCTTCACCTTGGTCTCCATTGAATCCTCAGTACCTGGTAACCTGGCTGGCACATAGTAGGAGCTTCATAAATATTGCTGAGAGAGCAGATCATAAATTCACATGCCAATATGAAGCAAACGGAAACTGTTTATACTTTTGTAAAAATATGCATTAAAAAACTTTATTTCCTTTTGTCTTTTCATGGCCTTTACCTGACCAACAAACACATGCCAAAATAGTAGTTGAAAATTTGAGAAACATCAGTAGTCAGAATAAGAGGTGAGGGTTGAGAAAGGGAGTCTAGAGTTTACCAGGATGAGCATGCCGATATCTTTTGTTCTATAATAAATCGTGTTGTAATTAACAAGTAGGAAACAGAACACAAGCACACTCATGCTAATGAGGGGGCTGAACATTTCTGCAGAGAAGCATGACCAGCTGAGAAAGACATCGTAGAGCAAAGGGAAGGTTACCATCTAGGATGTAGGCTTGGGTCATGCTGCATTAAATCAATGGTGAGGACACAGTGGGAGGGCCCCAGCAGGTGAGTAGATTTGCTTGGTAGGTGGAGAATTTCCATGTGGAGAAGGAGAAGTTGGAAGGCCCTTGGTGAAGACTCCTGGCTGCTGGTTGAGTGGCTTGGTTTAGCTACCCTGGTTGCTTTGACACATAGCAGAATCCCCAAAGTGGGATCCTAAGAATAGTGTTACCATTTGTATTCTATTGTCATTGTGTTCTCTGTCTGAGCAGTATAGTGGATTGGGTTGTTTCTAGTTCAGCTCTGATGAAAATGTACAATGGGTGAGAGAGGATGATTTCATTTTGAGAATGCAGAGAAGAAGTAACTCTGACACCTTGCAGAGATAAAGGATAGGACCTAAGATGTCTGGCTTGCTTGTGTCCTGTCATTCTGGAGTTGGTGAACGAGAAAGTGGAAAACCTTTTCGTTAAAACAAAACCAAACCCAAACAAAACTTGTTTTTGAGAGCCTTTGAGTAAGGCATTGTTTGCAGCCACCCTGTCATTAATTCCCTGCGTTTATGTATATAGCCTTTTGCAGACAGCCACATTTTTGTATTGACAAAACATTTAATTCTTAGTGACATTTCTCCATCATTATAAATAGCAGGGAGTTTTTAATCAGCTTTTAAGTGTCAAAGCTTTTTTTTGCCCAGTGGGCCTATAGCACTTTGAGGAAAGCTATTTGGATTCTAAAACAAATCGATTGGCACGTATTACACTCTTGCTCTTAAACGAGAACTGCTGATTTTAGCACATTTGGAAGTTTCACAAGGGTATATGTTTTCATATTTTCTTCCTGTCAGTAGTTTCCATGGCACCGAAGTTTTTGTGCTGTAGTTGACGCTCCAGGATAGCTCCAATGATCTGTAAGGGTGTCACATAGTTTTTGAAAAAAAAAAAATCATCAAACAGAAATTAGTTTCAATTTACTGTAATTACAGGGAAATACTCATTAAAACTGGGCAAGAAGCCTTCTAGAGTCACTGGGCCAACCGTTGATGTGGTACCTGTCAGGACATCTCTGTGTCATCCCAGGCCTGGGCCACACATGTGGGCTTACGTCTGTCACTGTCGCGTTCCCTGGAATGATGCTCTGGCATTGCTCCTGTCCTGTATCCCTTCCTGCCCCATCGTCCTCTTTTATGTACTGGTGAGCAGTGATAGTTATTTATAAAACATGGGTAGAAAACATCATACATGCAGCGAGAAGATTAAACTTGGTGAATGTTGATTAGCATTCTCAGCACTGCTTTAAAAATATATATTGTAATGAACCCTCTCAGCTAAAATATGGCTTTCCATAATCATAAGTCTGGCTTCTGTGCCATTGTAATTTCTGTAAGTATAATTTATTGCTCTTGAGTCCTGGGTAGAATGAAGATTGTGAGTTTATTAAAAAAAAAAAGAAAAGAAAAGAAAACGTTTGTAGGAACATCAACAAGTAGTTTTTAAAATGTACCCAGGAAGATAGGAAAAATATGTTAGAAGAGGGTGCCATAATGTGTTGTAGTCAGTGTTGGGCCCCAAGTGGAGGGTTTTGTTTGTTTGTATTTATTTCTTATATAATAGCCTTGTTGAAATGTAATTTGTACATCACTGAATTTCCCTGCCTAAACCACACAGTGAGTTTTAGCATATTCCTAGGGTTACACATAATTTAAAAATATCTTCATTAGTGCCAGAGTAAACCCATTAAATCTCTTCTGTCTCTGGATTTGCCTATTCTGGACATTACATATATATGAAATGATACAATATGTATCCTTTTGTCAAACTTCTTTTACTTAATACAATGTTTTCAAGTTTTATCTGTAGTTTAGCAAATATCAGTACTTCATTCCTTTTGATTGCTGAGTATTATTCTCTTGATTGGACATAGCACATTCTGTTTATCTATTCCCTGGGATAATGGATGCTTGAGGTCCCCCATCCTGCCCCTTCGGCTGTTACGAATAATGCTGCTATAAACAATCATTTTCAAGTTGTGGGACATATGTTTTTGATTCTCTTAGGTATATACCTAGGAGTGGAATTGCTGGATCATATGGAAACTCTATATTTAACCACTCGAAGGACTGCCAAACTGCTTTCCACAGTGGGTGCACCATTTTGCAATCTCACCAGCAAAGTGTGAGGTTTCTAATTTCTCCACATCCTCTGAACAGTTAGTGTTGTCTGTTTTTAAAAAAATTTTAGCTATCTTAGTAGATGTGAGGTGGTATCTCATTCTATATTTCCCTAATGGCTAATGATACAGAGAACCTTTTCATGTGCTTATTGTTGATTTTTATATCTTATCTGGAAAATGTCTATTCAAATTCTTTAGCCATTTTATTTTACTCTTAGTGGTAAGGATGGAACCCAGGGCCTCATGCATGCCAAACATGCACTCTCACCAAGCTATGCTTCAAGGCCCCTTTGGCCACTTAAAAATTAAGATTTGTTTTTTGTTTTTAATTGCTTAGTTTGAAAAGTTTTTTTATTCTGCATATATCTCATGTCAGATCTATAGTTTGAAAACATTTTCTCCAAATCCATGGGTTTCACTTTATTGGTGGTGTCCTTTGAAGGAAAATTTTAAGTTTTGTTTTGTTTTTGAGGCAGAGTCTCCTATGTCGTTTAGGCTGGAATGTAACTTGTTATGTAGCCCAGGCTGGCCTCAAACTCATGCAGAGATTACAGGCATATATCACTTTGCCTGGCTTGAGAATTTTCATGAAGTTCGTTTTACTTACTTTTTCTTTTCTTTTCTTGTAATTTTGATGTCATAGCTAAGAAATCATTGCCTAATCCAAAGTTAGGAAGATTTACTTCTTCTTTGCATTCTAAAAGTCTTAGCTCTTAGTGCGAGATGCACTTGGAGTCGATTTTTGCATATGGTATGAAATAAGAGTCCAATGTCATTGTTTTAGAAGTGGATATCCTGTTGTCCCAGAATCACGTTTTGAAAAGGTGATTGTTTCCCCCATTGAATAGTACTGTGCCCTTGTTGAAAATTAATTGATCATAAATTTAAGACTTTAATTTTTGGAACGTTTAGTCTATCAAACATTTATGGGAGCCATCTGTTAGTAGGTGGTAAGAAATCAAGGATTTGGGGAAATCGAGGATGAATACCGATGGTCTCTATCTACCTTCAGGGTCTTCCACCTGGTAGGAAAGGCAAATAGAAGATTCAGCATAGGATATCAAGTGCAGCAGAGTCAAACTTAGACACTGAGGAAACACACTGAGGGGTACCCCATCCAACTTGGGGAGGACAGGAATACTTCCTGGAGGAGAGGATGACCAAGGCAAGGCCTAAAGGTTGTGCAGGAGTCATCATGACCCTGAAGAGAGGAGGAGACGAGTGTGTGTGAAGACTTCGGCAGCTTCATGTGGCCGGGGTAGAGTTATTTTCTCAAAGCCCCCCTCTCATCCCCAGTCCCTTGCCCAGCAACCTTGTGGAATGCCCTTTGCCCGAAGATGTGGTCCCTGCCCCTAAGCATGAAACGCAAAGGCTCCGTAATGTTTTCACCCCTACCCACGCTCTGTTCCAGTCGTATTAGATTATTCCCCTTCCCTGAACCTGTTCCTCATTCTTCATCTTGGCTAATTTTATAGTTTACCTAGAATAACTTGTCCTGTATTCTCCACTGTCAAATCCTTCTCCCTTTTGGGAAATCCTAACTAAGAAGTCACCTTGTGAAGCCTTAAATTTGTCCTGAGGTGGGGTTTTTGTATCGCCCCTTCCGCAATCGCAGAGCTCCTATCTTATATTATGCAGCGCTGATCACCGCCAGCCATAGAATTGAATCATCTCTCCATTTTCTTTTCTATTCTGTGAGCAACCTGAGGGTGAGGACCCTAGGCTGATTCATCTTCACATCCCGCACGGTGCCTGTCACATGGCAGATTCTAAGAGAGCCACAGGCAGGGGCACCCGGCTTAGACTCAAGACTGAGTTTGACTCCTTGTCTGGCATCAACAGTGACAGTATGCCTTGGCGACGGCCTTTGCCTTCCTGGGGCCCTCAGCCTCCTCATTTATAAAGGGAAGATAATGATTATAAGCACTTTGGAGATGGGTTGGTCGATGAAATGAAATAGCACCAAAAAATATATTAGGTAGAAACTGGTGCACGGTGGGTGCTCACACCTGCCCAAAGAAATGGGCTGCAAGGTTATTGCCACTCAGTTTCTCTTGGTCCTGCTTCTTCCAGGCCATGGTCCATCATCTTCCCAGACCCTGAAGAGCAAGGAAGTATGTAGAAATGCTAATCATGTTTTTTGCTGATGAAGGAGAGATGCAATGTTTTAAGCGTCCAGGGGAATATTCAGGGAAGCTGAAATCTTTGCAGGATGTAGATCCTTGGAGAATGGCGGTGTCAAACCTCCTGGATGTGTGGGTTTGCTGCCTGCTGCCATGGAGCTGTGGACATTTAAAGTGCTGAGCATGAGCACAGCACTTCACAGTTTCCTCAAATGGCTTGCTGAGTAGAGAGGGTCAGGGCTGAATATACCTGTAACACCCACTTCATTACCTCCTCATCTTCTGAAGGAGTACAGATGTAAGTAAAGATGTTGTTTTGCTTTTCCTGATACTGGCCCCTGGAGGCATGTTTATTTTTTTTTTACTCCGCCTTTTTTCCCAACAAAAACAAAAACAAACAAACAAAACCAGAATTTATGGAGCTTCCAAAAATAGCCTGTTTCTCCCCAGTTTGGTGGCTCCTAGACAAAGGTATGTATCAGAACTGACAGAAGTACTTTTTAGAAAATATAGTTTCCCACCAGGCATAGATGTGCATGTCTATAATCTTAGCATCCTAGGAGGCTGAGGCAGGAGGGCTGCAAGTTGGAGCCCAGCCTGAGCAACTTAGTGAGACTTTCTCAAAATTTAAAACATTTTACAAAGGACGAAGATGTAACTTAGTGAGAAGACCCTTATATTCAATCCTCAGTATTGAAAACAAGCAAACAAACAAACAAGCAAGAAGTTTTCCTGCTTCTACCTCTGTTGTGATTCCTAAAATCTGGGTTGGTCCTTGGGTATGTCTGTGTCCTTCAGAAACGTCTCCAGTGTGCCCATCCTTACACAAGGAACTTTGCCCTAGACCCCTCCAGGATCTTTTGAAACCTGGAAGTGGCCCATCCAGGGCGCAGCCTATGGGAAGGAAGGCAAGTTTGAATGCCACTCAGGAAATCTATTACTGTGCTGAAACTGGCAAGCTGCCAAGCTGGCCAATTTAAAGGAAATGAGAATTGGCAGTTTTGTTGAAAAAGAAGTTTACTCTGTAATCAGGGACGTGGCTAATGAGCACGAAGCCCATTCTGATTTGGAATATAGCATTTAGATGAATGAGTTGGGGGGCGCTAGCACCTGATCAAGGCTTACCTTTGTCTGTCAGCAGCCAGGATGCTGGGATGAGGTGTGGGACTAGAGGGAAATTCAAGTTTGTAAGCCAGCGGTCAAGTTCAGAGAGGTTATCTGAGAAGTGACTAGATGCTATGGGCCCAGAATCCAGCACACTTTGTATTTTTGCAGTACTGAGGGCTTTTGCACTGAGATAAACCCTCAACCCTTTTTTTTTTTAGTTTTATGATAGGGTCTCACTGAATTGCTAAGTTGCCGATGCTAGGCTTGAACTTGTATGCCTCCGAGAGTGCTGAGATTACAGGCTTGTCCCACCATACCCAGCTCGAGAACTTTTGATGCAGTCATTAAAAATAAGTCATCTTATATCACCTTTTTCCTTAAAACTCTCCATTAGGTTTCCATTACACTTGGAATAAAATCTAGACTCCAAACAATGACCAATTCCACCTCCCTGTCCTGGCCACTGTAACCTCTTTCTGCCTCACTTGAAACTCACTACATTCCTGTCCTTTGAGGGCCTTACAATTCCTTCCTTTAAGCTCGTCACCCTTCCATGTCCCCTGGATCCTGCTTATCATTCAGATCTCAGCCCAGACGTCCCCTTAGTGAGTGGGGCCTTTCTTGTGTGCCTTATTAAAAAAGCTTCTATCAGCATCACCCTGAAACATATCACCGAGCTTTGTCTTCACTTTTTCATAGAACTCTGTACTCCATAGACATCTCTCATTTATTTACCTATGTTTTCTTGCCTGATGCTTGTCTAGTGTGTGCCTATGGGCATGAAGGACCCATGAGAGGAGACCTGTGTGCCCTCTTTGATCCTGTACTCTGGCACCTGGACCAGTGCTAGGCACAGACTTGAGAACTATAAATAGCCCAAGTGAAAGAGCAAACAGATTGCAGATCTCAAACAAGTTAACTAGAGTCCAGAGAACTGGGGGCCCAGGCTGAAGTCTTAATGACTCAGAATCAGAGACCAGGCCTGGCACAGTAACCATCCCAACCCCCAGATATAGGGAGGCAGCTTGGGGCTCAGTAATAGCATAGGTGTGACAGCTAGAAGGGAGCTAGTCACTTCCTTCCCTCGGAGAGTCTCCTGACAGCCTCCTTGGCAGGACCTAAGCCCGATAGGGAGGACATGTGTCTACCTGAATAGAATGGCCTCCCACTTTGGGCACAATGGGAAGGGGAGCCACGCTGTCTGTCTCTGACACTTCGCAAAGAGTGATCCTACATTTAACAGGATGTAGAAATGCAGCAAAATATGACTCAGAAATGTTCTTTCTGACCTTCTGCCCAGTGGGATGGAACTCAATACGTTTCAAGAATAAGATGTTTAATGTGAAGTTTTTAGAAAGACACTGTGATGAATAATCAGTGGTGGAGTGTGCCAGGCACACGTGCGTGTCTGTTTGCACACTGCTCTCTTTGGCCAGCGCTTCCTCCCTTTTTGGGCCTCTCAAGGGTGTCATATGCTTTGGGAACCACTGGAGGCCAGAGGAGGAGCTCCTGTAGGGTGATCCTTGCAGATGGGTCTGTCTGACCACATCCTTTCCTCTTGGGATTTGTGGTCGTAAGCTGCCTCTCTCACTGCCAGAACTGTGAGCTCCTGTATTGTTTTTATATTTTTGCCCAGCACTGTGCCTGACCCACAGTAAGTTCTTAATAAATGTTTACTGAAAGGTGGAGGATTTAGCTCCAGAAGGATCTAGCAGTATAAGTGCTTGCCTGGCAAGCATGATGTTGTGAGTTCGATTCCCAGTACAAAAAACAAAACAAAACAAAAAAAAAAACTGTGTGCTGAATGTATAAATATGTGTATGAGTGTCATTGCAGGAGCATATGTTTAGGAACCTCCCAAGAGGCATAGGGTACCTGCTGTAGTAACATACTAGTATGTTATGTGGAGACCTGCATGCTACAGGTGAGATGTGTAGGTGACATTTGGACAGAAGGTCAAGGTCCAGCTAGGGGGATATTGGCTTATCACATAAAAGGGCAAGACTTGAGTTTTTCTCTGAGATTTACTTCCCCATCATAAAAAGGCATGAGGTTGGGGACTCAAGTAATACTGAAATCACTGTCTTTGTCTGGCCTGCAGATTCCCTTGACCTTGAACTTGCTGAAGACATGGTATTGATTGCACTGCCACCTGCAAGTCCACAGCAGCGGCAGCTGCCAGCAGATGCTGTGCTCACAGGGCTCTGAGAGGCGAGTTTTGTTTCAGCCCCACAGGCGTGGCTGGCTCTGCAGCTCCCAGAATGAGCAAAGGTTTCAGCAAAGCTGTGTCTTACAGGGATTGTGGTTTTGTCTTGGGAAAAACACAGATTGGCCTGAACCATCTGAAGGGGCAGCACACAGAGAAAGAGGATTTTTCCCTTCCAGGCTTTGGAGAGCCATTCTAACCACACGGAACAGATTTTCAGAGCTAAGGACACTGCCTGCAGAAGGCTGCATAGCAACAAGGGAGGAGTCCTCTATTTCTGTCCTTTTAAGGAGCTGGTCACAGATAGCAACAGCATTTTCCCCGTCTGATTTTTGTGTTGTCATTCATGTAAAAAGCAATAGATGATTTTGCTTTGTGTGGACTAATAAAGTGACTGCAGTTTCAAGCTCTTCACTTGAACTATCTCATTTAATCCTCAAAATAACTCTACAAGCGGTTACTGTTATTGTTATTATTCATATTTTTATAGTATGGAAACCAAAACTTCAGCATGTTGCTCCCTAAAGTCACCTGGTTAATAAATGACAGTCAGAACTTGACGCCAAAACAAGTAAAGACATGAATGGGCTGTTTACAAATCTGCATACTTTCAGCTTTTTCTTCACCAGTGATTGCTATGATATCTTTGTCCTCTTTGCCTTTGTTTGGATGATGAGGCAGAGTCAGGAATGTGACAATGCATTTGTTAGCCAGAACTGGCCAGGCTGGGGTAGTCGCCTCAGCTGCACTAGTGACAGCTGGGAGGACTCTAAGGAGAGGCCAAAGGGCATTCAAGTGTCACACCGACCATCTGGTAGCCACCACCTGGCCTTTCCTTGCCTGTGATTGGCCATCATTAGGAAGAAAACCCAGGATGTGGAATTTGCAAATGGCCTGTTGAGGGATAGCGTTGGGGGCATCCAGGTTGAGAGAGGTTGGCAAAGAGCAAAATGGAATCTTCAACCAAAGAGTCAGGCAGCTTTGGGCAGGAGCAGCGGGCTGCACAGACGGCCAACTGGCCTTCGACGAGCCTGAGCCAGAGAAAAAGGGTAGGAAGGGCCAGGAATGGGGAATCAGTGGGAAATTTAAAAACTGAATTGGAAAATCTGGAATAAAAAGCGGCATTGGTAGATAAAAGGAGGCTTTCCCTTGTATTGGAATAAAAGACAGAGAAAGCTCGTGGTTCTCAAACCTTTTTTTCCTGTTAGGAGAATAACCTTGGGCCTGGGAATTGAATTGGGTGCATTTTTAGCAGAGGAGTTTGTCGGGAGGGAAAATAGAAGCCAGGGCTGGTCATATTTTGATAGAGAATTAAACGATTTTCAAAGAGGAAAAAGAAAGAAGAAAAAGAACTGTCAGAACTGAGCAAAGGTGGGAGAACAGAAGCTTAGGCCTCCTAAAATTATAGTACATTTAGCAAGCAGGAACTTGTTCCAGAGACTGAGGTGCAAGACACAGCCTGTTAACTGACCTTCCTAAATCAAGTAAAATTTGGCTCTAAGTTGCTTAAGAGGGGTGGAGAGAGATTCCAATTAGTGATGTGTGTGTGTGTGTGTGGTTAGAATAGCTTTACTGAGATAGAGAGCATGTACGATTCACCTATTTAAAGTGTATAATGCAGTGAATTTCATTATATTCACAGACTTATGTAATCGTCATCACACACAATTTTAGGATGTTTTTATCACCCTAAAAATAGACTATATCTATTAGCATCCATTCTCCGTTTCTCTGTAGCTGCCTCAGCCCCAAGTGACCACCAGACTTTATGAATTTGCCTATTCTGTCGGCTTCTTTCACTTAGCCTACATTCGTAAGGTTCGTCCATGCTGAAGAATATTGGAGTTTCATTCCTTTTTGTGGCTGAGTAATATTCCATTGCCATGGCCATGCCTTATTTAATTTACCCATTAGTGGGTACCTAGATTGTTTCCACCATAGTGCTGTTGTGAATACTCTTGACATGAATATTTGTAGGCAGGTTTTTATGTGTGTGTGTGTGTGTGTATTTTCATTTCTCTTTGGTGTAAACCCAGAAGTGGGATTCCTGGAACACATGGTAAATGTGGTTGGGATATTGTCTATTAGTCCAAGGTTTCAAGAGAGTTACAAGAGGTTACTGGTAGTTTTGGGAGAGGCTCTCTTGTTTTCACCCCACATGTATACCTGTGATGGTCCTGTTCCAGTCCATATGGCATAACTGAATGTGAGTGGTTCTACTATTCCTGTGTTTTCTTAATCCCCTGGTGCCAGACTCTGCATTGAGACTCCCATTTGCCAAGGCTGGGTCCTTATGGCTCTATTTCCTGCCACCTTCACCAGAAATACCCTACTTCCTTCTGAAATATCAAACTGAAGTAGGAATCAGCATTCCCTGTTACTTAAAAGTATGTAGCTTCATCTCTATCCTCTGCTTAACCCACCGTTAGCAACTTGCTTGTTTTCTAGAATGGCCTGTTTCCCTAATGGCTAGAAATGTACTTCTTTTTATTTTTATTTTTTTCCTGCTGAGATCTCCTTTGGGATCTCTGACCAACTTAATGAATAGAATTTGAGTTTTTTGGGTATGTGTTTATATCCACTGTTTTGATTGGTAGAACTATTATCAGTTATATTTGTCATATTTCACACAATACTTACTTCTCTAATCCATTGATCTTTCTTGTTTTATTTCTTCAATAGCAAAAACATCATCTCATCCTCACTTTTCATTTTTTAATATAATTCAGATAGCTTTAATGCATAATTTATTACCCAATTTGAAATTGTTTTTTTGCATCCCTAGAACATAAAGCATAATGAATCACTTTCATTTAAGTTAACATTTAACAATTGTTTTTGTTTTTGTCATGTTTGGGAGTGAAGGCTTTTGTCCCATAAATTAACCTAATGAATAATACCATTGTTCTAGAATATGAGACTTTATAGAACCAACGGCTTGGAGAACTTCTCAGGGGAGTCCAGTGGTAATAAATACCTTCTTTGAGGGGTAGACAAGGTTGGAAGTTGTTGAACAGGAGAACCCTACATTCTAGGCACCCTTCCAGAAGGTTAAGATGCCATCTTTGAGTAGAATGACTGTGGGGTGATGTAGGTAAATGAACTTTGCAGAGGTCGAGACAGTAACCAGTGTGGAATGGTGACCATGACACTGATAGGTGGTGAAAGAGATACTGTGGGGGTGGAGTTTGTCCCCTTTACAGCTGAGCATGATGGGCAGGACAGGCAGATGTTTTTTTGCTCTTGGCACTCTCCTATCTCCATCCAACTGAGAATTTCACTTGGCCATTGGTCTTGGTCTTGGTTTTTGAATGTGGACAATATCCTTGGTGAGATACTGTCCATGCTTGATGGCTACATATGGCTTCATTTTGGCTCTTTCCAGACCCTTTGCTTTCCTCCAGTGTTGTAAGGTGGAATTCTATTCTCCTTTCTATAATTATTTTCTATTTTCTGTTGTTGTTATTCTAACTTTGAACTTTTCGGGGTGGATCATGAATCTGTCCTTTGAATTTCAAGTTTAGAAACCGAGTAAGTGCAAATCTCTATACATTTCTTCTTAAAATGTTGATTCTGCCTTAACTTCACAGCACTGTTCATTGTTGTCTGCATGTAACTGTTCTTCCTGTTGGAGAGAGCTGTCTCTAATCCCTGTGACCCTGAGATCTCAGTCTTACTGCATTTCTTTTCTCTCTTCCCCTTGTCCCATGGTTTGGATCTTCCATCACTGCTTCCAGTTATGGCCAAGACTTCTGTGTTGAAGGCAGTGTGTTGTGGTTATGAGCAAAAAACCCCAAAAAAACAAAAAACAAAAATACCCAGCTGCATTGTTTATAGTCAGAGTGACCTTGACCAGTCATTTAACACCTGTGTAACCCCTTGATTCTCTGTGTGATGAGAATCATGACTGCTGTCTATATAGAGCCATTCTGAAGATGAAACTATTTACATAAAGGACTTTACATAGTGCCTAAGGAAGGTGAATGTTCCATAAATACTAGCTGTGGCTATATTATTGGAGTCTACTGGTGCGGTAAAGCTATAAATTAGATTTTCTGTGGTTATGCATGTTCTCCACGAGATGTACCTTGTTAGAATTTATGAGTTTACTATGCTTTCTTTACTTCCCAGCCTAATCTCACTTTGATACTTTATTTCTTCCTGCATCTTTAAAATGAGTAGATACACATTGTGCCCCTACTGGCCTTCAGAAAGCACCATGCTGGTATTCCAGTCAGTGTCATTGTCCAGAACCAACTTCTCACCTATTTAGCCCAATATACTTGGGTTGCTTTTCCATCTCCCTAGGTGAGAAGGCTTTGGGCATCTCTTTACTTTAATAGCCATCATTGGCGAGGTGAAGAAAGAACTCTTTCTTCGCTACTCATGGCTCAGCATCTTGAACCTAGGACTCCATTGAGGCTTATATGCTGAGGAGTCTGGTGCTTTCTGTCCTCTTAGATAAGGACTCCCTGTCCCAGCTCAGCCTATGCACTGGAAAAATTGGGTCAGGGGGAGGAGTATTTGGTCATCTTGTCAACTTCCTCTGTTGGAGTCAGAAAGATTTTGAGAATTCACGTCTCTTAAGCTTGGCTTTTGAGCATAATTTGCTTTGTTTTATTATTGTTTCTCTTGTTTAGTTTTCTTATACTTTTTCCGCCCCCTCCCCTCTTCCTTCTCCTTCACTTCCTCTTCCTCCTCCTCCTCTTTTTCTTCCTTCTTTCTTTTGAGACAAGGTCTCACTGTGCAGGTCAAGATGGCCTTGAACTCACAGCACTCCTTCTGCCTCGGTATCTTAAGTGCTGGGATTACAGGCTTTGCCACCATGCATGGTATTATTGTTGTTTCTTGTGGTTTAAAACATTTATACATTTTTAAAAAATTCTGACAGATTTGATTCAGAGAAAATGCCCTTGTGATGCTACTATTCAACTTTTAAAAATTGTATAAAAATTGTTTTATACATGTGTATACTCTAGCATAAGCACCTACTAGCATAAGAAGTTCCTGAATATACTATACCATTCACCATGAATTAATTTAATTTTAATCAAATCTTTATAAAACTGTATACACTCAGAACAGTATTTCATTAAAGGCTAATAAACGATCTATGATAGGAGAGACACCGTAAGACCATTTTTATTTATCTCCCGCAGTGAGTCATTGCCTGTATCTAGCAATTCTTTTAACATTTTTCAAATGTCAAGGTCTTTTTGGATGTAAAAAAAGAAAAAAGATCTGTGAATAACTCAACCAAGAGGTTGTCTGTAAAACTCAATTTTTGATAGTGTTTAGGCATGTCACAGAAAGCTGATGATGAAGATGGAGCAGGTGTCCTTATCCTTGTTCC
This sequence comes from Dasyprocta punctata, assembly GCA_004363535.1. Taxonomy (NCBI): domain Eukaryota; kingdom Metazoa; phylum Chordata; class Mammalia; order Rodentia; family Dasyproctidae; genus Dasyprocta; species Dasyprocta punctata. Next base: position 29,554 of record RJWM01007748.1, on the reverse strand, counting down.
AGCCAAAACTTAACTTTAGCGCTTTAGGCCTTAGTACTTTCGTTTATGGGAACCACTACATTGCCATCCAACACATTATGGACCCAGGAAAGCAAGTGGCTTTCAGCATTTTCCACAGAGCTTGCACATGATGAATATCAAGGAACACTACATAGATCTCCATAGGAGTTGATTATTTGCTCAGTCATAAATAAATTGCATTTCTTCACTGTGCCTTGACCTTTAAGAGGCTCACTGAAGGGAAAAAGATAACATCGAATGACGAAAGGCTGGTTGTTTTGCTATATGTCAAACTTTTTAGATCAGCTCACAGCAAGGACAGTCTCATTTGAGAAAATGATTGGTCATCATTATCTCAATACCACCTGTAGATTACCTGCCGGCTGCTCACGGACGATGGAGGCTAATTTGGAGGGGCACGGCTGTGTAAAGGGAAGGTGGTATGTATGGACCACGAAGTTCAGTCCACTAGGTGGGCATAGTTTGCTAGATGATGAGCCCTGGAGACAGAAACCATAGCCCATTGCTTTTGTACTGTTGGCACCTACTTATATAGGAAGCTCTTGACTATTTACTGAAGGACCAGGTAGATGCCAGGGAGCTTTGAGTAATGGGATGTTCCATCCAAGCTCTAGTGTTTCAGGTTTTGGTAGCTATTGTTTTCCATCCTACTCTCAGAAGTCCATGTACTGTATTTTAGAATCACTTGGGAACTTTTTAAGTGATACTTAGGCCTCAGCTACTTGTAATCTGATTAGTCTGACCCAGGCATTAATATTTTCCAAAATATATACCAATGTCTAGTCAGGGTTGAAAACCCTTAGATAAAAGAGTATGGTCTGAAGTTGAACGACTAACAGTGTTGGGGCTCACAATTGTTCAGAGTGGTTTGGGGGACTGCTGGTGAGTAAGAACTCTGTGTCTTATATGTGTCTTGGAAGTCAAATCTCCAAGAATCATCTCTCAAAGCTTTCTTTTCTCTTTAAATTTCCTTTGCTTATTGTCTTGCCTTTTCTGTCTCTTGGAGAATAGTAGAATAGTCCAGGAACTGGGCATTGAGAAGCATGAGTTCTGATCTGTCCTTTCAATATTGGCATTTGATTATCTGTGATCTTGGCCAAATCACACAGCAGCTTGGGATCTCTGTTTTCTCATCAGCAAAATAAAAACTTTGAATTTTAGACTTTTTTTTCTTTTTTGGTTTTAAATATGGTTTGGTAAAATATGGACCGTGGTGCTGATTCACTTCTGGTGTTGTGAGTCTATGATGTTTGTGTCGCTGACACTCAGATGGTTAAGAAAATGAATTGCACTAATGTCATAATTATATACCTTCCCCTGGCCTACTCTATGGATAATTCCTGAATGTGAGACCACTCATATACAGGTATGTTCTCAGTTTTCTTGAAGAACAAATATTAAAGAAAGGCAAAATAACTAAATCTAATACTTTAGTTGTCAAATATATATATATATATATATATATATATATATGCACACTTGTTTTTGAAACAGGGTCTTACTGTGTAGCACAGGTTGGCCTTAAACTCACTATGTAGCCCAGGCTAGCCTCAAACTTGTGATCTTCCTGTCTCAGCCTCCTGAACGCTGGGATTACAGATATGTGCCAACACACCTGGCCATAAATATTTATATATTCATCAAATATAGTCTGTTTTAATGGGAAAGGAGGCCAAAATGGGCAAACGGGAAATTCTGAATAATTGAATCTCATAGTTTTAATGCCCTATTTGATACCAATATTAACAATATTTATCAATTACTTACAATATATCTTATGATGTTTTATGAGCCCTGTGTTTATCAATTCATTCATTATGGTCACAAAAACCATATAAATAGATTGTATCATTACCACAATTTTATGAATTTGGAAATAGAGGTTCCTAAAGGCTAATAAACTTTCCTAAGTTTACTAAGCAGGAAGTAGCAATTCTGAGCTTTGAACTCAGGAAGACTAATTCCTAACCTGACCAATTGGATTACTTCTAGAATAATTGCTTTTATTTCTATGATACATTCATCAGTAAGAGTCCCTGCCTGAAAGTTCTGTGTTATTCTTGTGCTCATTTTTTAGATCTGTTTGGACGGTATACATAATGCAAGGTCACCCAGTTTATATGCAACTGTGCTTGGATTTGAACTTGGTCCTGACCCCTGAATCTGTGTTCTTTTCTGTCTTTCTAAATATTTACATAGCACTTCACAGTTTACAATACATTTCCACATGTGTTATGTTGTTAAATCTTCACAAGAACCCTGCGAGGTGAAGTGAGAAAATTGTGAATGTCGTACTGGCTAGGTGGAATTATCTGACATTAGCCACCATTACAGGTATACCCTGAAATTCCTGGCTTAACATATCTTAGTCAATTTGGGCTGCCAGAATAAAATACCATAAACTGTGGCTTATACAACAGGAGTCTATTTCTTACAGTTCTAGAGGCTGAAAGTCCTAGATCGGTTAATTTCTGATATGGCTTCTCTGCCTGACTTGTAGACAGCTGGCTTCTTTCTAGTGGCTATGTACTTGTGTACCCTTTCCTCAGCGCATGCCTGCAGGGGTGCAGTAGAAGGTAGGTCTTGTCTTTGTCTTCTAAGGCCACTGATCCCATCATGAGTGCCACACCCTACTGACCTAATAATTTAACCCTAATTACTCCCCAAGGCCCAGTCTCCTAATACCATCATGTTGGGGTTTAAGGCTTTAACATGTGAGTTTGGGGAGGATACAAGTAATCAGCCTATAGCAATACAATAGGAATTCACTTCTCACTCACTGTCCAATCTTCCAACCATGTCCTTCTGTCAGGACCTTCCATGGCCACTTCACGTAGAATGGAAGTCTGGAAAGTGCAGTTCAGCTGTGTGCTCAGGAATGAAGGCAAACAGGTTTGGTAAACCATTGATCAGATTCTGCTGCCACAGCTAGTAATAATGAAAATATCAGACATTATTGATTGCACTCATAGGCACTGAGTAGTCTACACAGCTTAAAAACTATTATCTCGATAAATTCTCATAGCAGTCTTTGAGATAGGTATTATTTCTTGCAGAAGAAGAAATTGTGAGACAGTAAGAGAAAATGAGTTGCCTAAGGTAACACAGATAGATGGTAACTCCGGAGTCAGTGGTCATAACCAGTAACTTCTGTATCTCCCTAGGGCAAGTTAGGAGTGGAGGGTTCCAGTCTCACTTTGGTCCACTATAAATGGTACAACATAGGATTTGGGTGATTAAGTGGCTAAGCATTGCGGGGGGGGGGCTGGTTTTATTGGACTCTTTTATCCAAGGTTCGGGCCACAAAGGTTCTGATTCTGGTGTGGAGTTGAGAGAACTACTTAATCTACTTCTGAGTAGCCAGTTTGTTCTAAATCCTACATCCCTGGACAGTCACACAGATGTAAAATGTTTTCTCCTTGATTATTCCTGGCACATTCTAGTTGCAGCTGCAGTTAGGAATGTTAGCAGGGGATCCAGGTGCCCGTCTTTTCATTGACGTTTAGTGCCATGCTTTTCAATGTGCTTGTGATCTTATTAAAATGCAGGCTGCACTTTAGTAGGTCTGGGATGGCACTGGAGAGTCTGTATTTCTAATAATCCTGCAAGTTATGCCTATAGGTAATGCTTGCTGGTCCATCAACCACCTTGAGTGGCAAAGATCTGGTACTTGTGTAGCGAATACAATCATCCCATTTCCACTTCAAAAAATTTTTTTAACATTAAAAAAATCTGTCATTTTACTTATCATATTGCATTGTAGCTAATGGTATAAGTGCCTGTTTCTCAAACTAGAGATGCATTTTTTATGTTGCACCTTTTTTTTTTTTTTGAAACTGGGCACTTGCCAGGCAGGCGCTCATGCCGCTGAGCTAAATCCCCAGCCCTAGAAATGCATTTTTTAAAGACTGACACTACTTATGTTTGAAAATTTTTATGTCTGGCTTAGTAAAGCCTGATTCAGAATTCAGCCAAATTTGTGTGTTTTGAATAGATCACTTATGACTGTGAATGTAAGTATAATAAGATTTCTGGAATACTGATCTTGAGGTCCTTGTTGTCAACCACATGGCACCCGTAGTGTGCTACATGCAAACTCCCTGGTGGCCATCAGCAATCACATAGTACTTTTGATCTTTTTGACACGGCACGATAGTATGATGCAAGACCGAAGAGTAGGGACAGGCATAGGGGATTATAGGGCTAGAATTAATTTATGGGTGTGGGAAGCCAGGACTGACTAATTGTAATTCCTATTTGACTGTTCTCCTGTATATGCCACGTTTTGAATGCAGGAGAACTTTTGCAGTCCTAATGAAAATAACCCAATCACTAAAATATGCATTCTTCCATCAATAAAACTCTAGTTTCATTTTTATTTTTCTTCAGAAAGAGCTGTTTTTCTCTGAGAAAGCTGAATCTCCAAGGGCTATAACTCTCTGAAAATAGAATGTTATCACTCCACTTAGTCAAGTCATCTGTCCCTCTAAGAAGTGGGCCCTTGAGGTTCTCTGAGTCCAGTCATCTCCACAATTCCGGCCAGTGACAAATCGCTGTCAGGAATAAAGAAGAGATGACTGCTGGAACTAAAGTAGAGAGCTGGTGTCTGTCACAGGTTCAGATGATTTGGAGATGAGACCTGTCTGTGAAGGGTGAGGTCTAGGAAGGGGTTGGAACAGGTGAGAATGAGAAGGTGGGAGTTTCCAGTGAAACTGTGGGCCTAAGCTTCCTTATGGGTCACTGCTCCACTCAAAAACCTAATGAGACTTGTGGCACTTCTTTCCAGGGAAGTACCTGTATGCAAAATTGTGCATGTAATTTCAATTAGTTCAGGGTGTCCTGACCCTCAGATTAAGGACCCTTAGAATGAAGGGACATGAGGAATAGGGTGTGGGTAAGATAGTGCAGGGATTAGGGTGGTGCCCCCCACCTGACCCTAAATGAAATTTCATGGTCTATCTTTTATTATTTAGGCTGCTCAGAGGATGCCTGTTGGCTTCTTCTTTTCAAACACTGAAACAATCTCAGGGGGCAACCGGCGATATCAACAGCTGGGATCATTGTACTGCATAGGTCGCTGTGTTAGTTCTGCTTCTTTAGTGAGATTAGATTTATTATTGTCCCAGGCTTGGGTACAATGTTCCCTATTAGAAGCTATCCCACACCCGCTATTCATTATTCTATCTGCCTGCAGTACTGTCACCAGATGAATACCAAATCATGTTGGTAGATGAGTCCCAGCACTGATCTGGGTAACTTTCTTTCTGCTTTGTTAACAGTACTATTTGCAGAATAATATGGCAGGGGAAGGAGAGACCTTACATTTTTTCTTCATCATCAAGAAGACACTGTTTTCTTTCAGTGTGAGGCCATGCAGTTGTCACAATGTCTAGTTAAAGATAAAATAAGAAAACAAGATTTTTCATTGTCTGACTTGCGCCTCCAGTTTCTGAAAGTGAGGTGCATCCCTTGGGATATGGCTCAGTGAGGCAATGGGGAATTAATTCTCTATTTGAGGTGCAGCTGGGACTGTGGTGAATTTGTCTGTGCACAGTAATGCCAGGCTGGGCATTTGTATCTATTGCCCTGACTTCCTGCTCTGTTGAAAACAGTGGTGTGGCAGTTAGCATGGATTGTGAATTTGACTGGCTTTGGCATCTGGGGAATTGGTGAAGCACACTTCTTGATATGTCTGGGTGGGTCATGTAGGTGTGGCTTTCTGGTCTATGTCTGGTTCTTTGCCCCTTTCTCTCTGGGACTGTTCCCCTGCTCTGCTTTCCAGCTGCCATGAACCAAGAATCTTTATTCCATCGAACCATGATGTTTCTACCTTGGTGCCAGATAGCCATGGACTGAACCCCCAGAAACTGTGAGCTAAATTAAATCTCTCTTCTTTTAAGTTGTTGGTGTCAACTATTGTATCCAGCAACAGGAAAGTTGACTAAAACAGGTAGTTTTACTGAAATACAAAATTCCAGAATCGTAAGGACTATTCCCCATGGGTGGGAAAGTATGTTTTTCATGTATCCATTAAATTATTGCTAGTATGTCTAAAAATAATGATAGAGAATTAGCATTTTTGGCTATCTAACACCTGTTTTTCCTTCTAAGGGAACCCTAATCTCCTGGGGAGTTGCCTCTTCCTTAGTGTTGCAATCTAGTGGTTATATAATGAGCCAAAGGGCAGGCTTGTGACTCAAACTAAGCCAAAGGACTTTTTTTGAGACAAGGTCTTACCATCTGGATTAGGCTGGCCTTGAACTCACTATGTAGCCCAGGCTGGCCTCAAACTCACAGTGATCTTCATGTTTTAACTTCCCAAATGCTGGGATTACAAGTATGTACCACCATGCCTGGTCAAACTAAGCCAATAGGATCCTCCCTTTCCTGCAATTTCAGTCTCTAATAGTATGACTCAGGGACTAAAGATGATTGCAGTATAGTCACTGGTGACAGCACGGACTACAAGAGCAACCACATCCAAGGCCAATAAAACCAGGATCTCAGAGGATGGATTAATATTCTTCTAAAGCTTGAATATATCCCTTGATCATTCCTGTATGCAGCACAAGTAAGAACTACTGCCAGCAAGGCTGCTTCCAGACCTCCAGAAGTGCCCTGGGTTCCATGCCTGCTTCACCAGCCTTCCTGCTGATCCTGTGAGTTCCTAAGAATCATCCTTGAAATCTTCAGTTGACTTAAGTTTATCAGAGTTGGTTTTGTTTCCTGTAGCACATGACCCCAGTATGAAAACAAAAAGCATTTGTCTTGCTATGTTTTACTTGGAACCTAATGCAACCCATGTGCCTTACCAAGCAAGCAAAAACTAATGAATTTGACAGCTTAAAGCCAACACATATTCTTCCTTTCTTAATGAAAAAGCCAAATCCACTCATGGAAGATAAACCCATTATTTCACTAATGCAGAGATGGGAGATTTGCATGGTATTAAGAAAAATTTTTAAGAATCCCTGGAAGGCTTAAGCAAAAGGACACTCTAAATACCAACATGTTCCTTTCCCCAACTCAAGACTTGCTAGAGATAAACTAATATGCAGTCAAATAGCTACATACTGGCAGCAAATATGTAAATCAGGGACTTTGCAGACACTCATCAAAGAAGGCTGGCAACAAGAGGGCTTTCTGGGCCTATCCAAGAGTTTCTGAGTGTTTTAGATTTTCCAATTGGCATCACAGGAGGGGCAATCACAGTTGTATTTTAGAGAATAAGGGTGAGAAGTGTCCAGTGAATATGGACATTTTCCCAAAAGCCAGATCTCGTTTTTGCTTGTGTCACACACCTGGATAAAAGCCACTTTGGCTGGATGCTTCTCCCCTGGGTGTGTGGCTGTATGTAAGTCTCTGAGCAGAGATGCAGAACCTTTGTGTGAGAAAAAAGAATTTGTAATTTGGTAAGGCATACTGTGAATAATTTATTTGCATTTATAGTTACATCACTTTTAATCATGGTCAAATGTGAAGCAAAGTGATGTTGATAGGAAAGAAATACATTCCTTGTTAAATGCTAAGAGAGAAGAGCTATACCTTGTAAAAATGGTTCGCACACATCTGGGCCTTGGAGACTCTTGTCAAGTGTACTAATCTCCTTCTTAGCCCATTTTCAGAGATCAGACGATAGAGTGGCAAATGCCACTTTAAAACTGTCAGATCTATTTTGCCTTTAGGCAAATAACCCCTGGAGGCACTGGACTTCCTTTAATACCTGTGAAGTAGGGACTTAGGACCTCAGCATCTATGGATTGAAAGGCACCAGGGGTGGGGGTATCAGTAGCAGCCCTTTGTACAACACTGGCATGCTTTTCCCAAGCATGCTTTCCAGTATAACCTGCATCTCAGATTAGCATGCCCAAAGCACAGCTCCTGAGTTCTGCCCCCAGATGTGTTCTTCCTGTCTCAGTGTGATGGCTTCCTAACCCACCCCGTCAGCTTCTCCACTGCCTCTCCTCATGTCCATCATCATACACTTAGTCATTGTGATAGCTTTCTAACAGCATGTCTTGATTCCACAGTTGCTTTTACCCCCTCCCCACGCACCCAACCCCACAGTCTCTTCTTCACAATACAGCCAGAGTGATATTCTAAATATGAGGTACCTGGGTCATATACCACTCCCACCTTTATGGGCTTCTGATAACTTTCCATCACAATAAAAGAAAATCTCAAACTCCTATGGTGACCCTCAGGCACTATGATCTGTATCCTGCTTCTGTTCTAGTCCTGCTGTGTGGAATTCTTCTCTTTGCAAATCATGTTCCAACCACAATAACTTCTTTTGGTTTCTTCAGCAAAGTAACTCCATTCCTACCCACAAACCCTTGCAATTGGTGTTCTCTCTGTCTAGAATCTCTTCCCCTGGTCTCCTTATTACTCAGATCTTAGCTCTAATGTTTCTTCTTCTGAGAAGATTTCTTTGACAGCTTATTTAAAGGTAGCCTTGACTACCCACTTAAAGGTAGCCTGGCACTCTTTAGTGTATCATTCTACTTTACCTTCTTTATAGACATCACTCTTCCTGTTCAGCCCATTTGCTCTCTTGAACCTAAACACTGCAAGAACAGGAACTTTAAAAAAAAAACCTGTTCCTACATCTCTAGTATTTAGGGTACTTCCCAGAGCAAAGTGGGTGGCAAAAGACCCCAAAGTAAAGTCCAGTATGCAGCCCCAACATTTTAAAAGTAATTTCAGTTGCCACACCCAAATGTATAACTTTGTTAAAATGCAAGTAACATTCCTTTTATGAAAACTAAAACATCTTTATTACAGCTTATATAAAGCCCAGTTGTTTTGGAGCCAAATTTAGGCATGATATCACTTTTTAAAAAAATCACTCTATCCTCTAAAATAATTTTTAAAAAAGGAATTAAGAGTCTTTACAGCAATTTGAAGTAAAAATCCCAAAGCACAGTAAAACTTCTTAAATATCTTCTTTATTCATTTGGTTCTTTCTTAGCATCTCTGAGGGTGGATGATTGCACTTTATTTCTTAATGCTTTTCTTTCTCCCCATGTATGATACAAAAATACTTCTTAAAAAATTAAGACATAAAAAAGAATGCAACATAATAAGGTAGCATTCCATCATTATAAACATATTTTATCTTTGTTTAACCTTTCTTCAAAATTCCCAGAGAAATCTGTGTTGAATTATTTTGTGCACACAGAACACAAGCTATTAGAACTTAACTATGTAGTTAAAGCAACAGCTATTGTGAATCAGTTGTCAGATTTTGATGTTGACTTGAGTAGTAGGTGAGGCTGTCTTGGATTTGAAGCCCAGCTCTGCCATTTGCTGTACATGTGATCTGGGACAAGCATGTTTTCTGAGCCGTCTGTCTTCACAGACAGAGTTACTGCTAAGGGTGACCTTGCTCTAGCCTTTGTGAGGATTAAACATGATTCAGTAGGTAAAGGATTTAGGGTAGTTCTGGTCTTCTGGTAAATTCTTAAAAAGGGTTACTTTTAACACAATAAATTTTATTTTTAATGGAAGCAGGAATGATATCCATGTGTTCTGGTGTTACCTATGGGCTCCCCAGTGGGGCTTCTCTGCATGCTGTCTCTACTGTCCCCCACAAGGATTGTCCTAGACCCATTCTGCCCTTCTTCCTCTTTTGAATCTTTTATCTTAGTCTGAATCCAATAGCTGCACCGAGAGGGGAATTTTCAATGGTGACTTCTTCTCTAACAGGAATGTGATATATAGTTTGACTTCCTAAGGATCCGGCTGGCTAGGGCCATTATTCCTTTCTCATGGAGATGGCTAGTGTACGCCTCATTGTGTCTATGATGGCTTAAACAGCTGAAAACCATATAGCTAAACTGGGGTCATATAATTGAGTTTCTCAGTTCTCCTCCACCTGGTCTCTTCTCATCACTAGCTGAGGCTTCCTTATTGCATGGAGCTTACCTCAGGGTAGCTGGCAGCCTACTCTTTTTCCAGGGGAAAAGCAGTGGTCACCAAGACTTTGAAAGCTTGGGATCAGAAATCATGGAGTATTTCTTCCATTACATTTTATTAGTTTAAGCAATTACAATGCCAGCTCAGATTTGAGGGGAGGGAAAGAGACTCTGCCTCTTGATGGAGCATGTGTACACAGGGAGGGGATGGATTGTGGGCAACCCTCTTTGGAGGTGATACACCACAGCAAGAAATGCACATTCCCTGCCTGCAAAGAGGTGTGGAGAGGGAATAGACTTTTCACACAGTGCAGTCCTTGCAGCACCACCCTTCATAGCTCCTAGTCTTCTTCCCACATTTTCATCGAAGGTGGTGGTGGTGGATGGACTGGGCCTTTATCCCATGACTCCTGTGGAGAGCTCAGCAGGTAACTGACCTTGGAGAGGTAGCTCTTTAAACTTCAACATGAATATGTAGAGCCCTTTTTGCTCAGTTTGTGTCTGTACTAAGGCCCTGCACTGAACAATTCAAAGATAAAATCCTGCTTGATATCCTGCTATATAGAAAAAGTCTTTCTTCTTCTTTTTCCAAACCAGCTTCTTGGTTGTTTTCTTCATCTAGCTTATGTTAGCAAGTAAGCTCTTCCTTCCAAACACAGGAACTGAGTAGATTCAAGTACTTATTAAACAAATCCCTTCCACCTGAACTTTGATTACTCAAGAGACCTTTGGTTATTCTTTTGGTGAAGCTTAGAAAGTAGCTGATACATCAACTGGCAGCCCTATTTAGACTTGCCTGACTCTCCTAGGTTGTAGTTTGTTTGTTTGGGTGATTTTTCACACTAGAATGCAATCTTTATTGAAGACAGGGTCTATCTCTGTCCTAGTCCTGTAGCTTAGCACAATGCCTGGCATACAGTTGGTGCTCAGTGGCTAGTTGTTGATTGATCAAATAAAGAGACTGATACACACAGAGACTGTCTCCAAATCCAGGGTAAACATCCTCATCTCTTCTAACTGGCCATATGCAGTTAATTTTTGGTCCAGTTTGTAGGACCTCTGTTATCTCACTTTCACTTTTGCTTGTTAGATCTGGCCCATCATTACAGCAGATAATCTTTTTGGATGGCACCCAGGCCATTAGCTGCTGTAAGAGCTGCATCAAAACCATTCCTTTGATAAATGTGTTTATTAAGTGCTTACTTTGTGCCAGTCCTATGGGGGTAGCTACTATGGAGGGAAAGAAAGAAGTGAAAAACATAGTCCTGGCTATTAGAGAAGTTCTTCATGGCTTTTGAATTATTTCAGTTTTTTCTGACTTTGCTTTTATGGCCCTCTGGATTTGGTTCTTTTTTTTGCTACCCACACATTCGACTCTGCAATCTATTACCCTTTGCTCATTGGTACCAGCACAGTGTCTCACTGTCATGGAGATTCGACAATTCATTCTTTCCTTAGATTACTTGCTGCCCTCTGCTCAATCTATAGTAAGCACTATTCCAAATTTATTACCTATAAGAATAATGAGACCTCTTAAAAAGAGCAGTTTTAATCTGGACTTTCCCAGGTAATGGAATGTACTATCTCCATTTTACAGATTAAAAGAGGCTTTTCAGAGGTGAAGTTAGAATTTCAGTCTAGGTCTTTCTGGCTCTGCATCCAGTGCCATGACATTACTGATAGGAGAATTAAATGAAATCAACAGTATATGGCCCCCAACATAGTTCCTAGCACATAAAGTCACTCAAAGCTTAGTTTCCTAGTAGAGAAAGAAGTTCATTCTCTAGCAACAAAGCAAAAGAATGATGATAATAATAATAATAATCACCCTTATTAACTACTCTCCTTTAAAACTCAGTGCAGTCCATAGTCAAGTAAAGGAGTTTGTATGGGGTCCTTCTTAGCTCTGAACAATTTCATTTCTCATATTCTGAGCCATAGAATCAAGCACTGGAAACCTCTCAGGACGACACGGTACTCTCCGTGGTGCTGAAATACCGCTATCCATTCCTGGGGGTTATGATCTAAGTGTTACAATGAGCGAGGAACAGGAAGCAGAGACACAGAAGCAGAATGACCAGAAGCTATTGGAAAAGCCTGTTTCCTTACAGACACTTCCAGGAAGAAAGAAAGAGAAGCCTTCATTTGGCATTATTTTCAAATTACACATCCTTTTTCATTCAGAATCAGAAATTAAGCAACTACAAATACATTCTCAGATAGATCCATTGTTTGTCAGACTCTAACTATAGGTGCTATTGGAAAATCAGAATTTAAACACATTTGGATTAAAAAAGTCTATTCTACTGTCCAGACTTGCTGCTTCATCTCAGAATTGGAATAATTTGGACACTGAAGATAGATGTAATTGCAGTTTGTTTATTCAGGTATATTTATTGAACCTTCTGTGTTCCAAGAACTGCACTTAGCAATCTGACATAGAGTAATGAACGAGAATGATAAGCTACTGTTGTCATGGAGATAACATTTTTGTGGGAGAAGGCCAAAGAGAACTATAAGTACTTTGGGATACTAACAAGTACTATGAAGAATATAATCAACATTTGTCAAGAAAGAAAGTTATTTTATTTTCTTGGGAATTATATGTATGGAGAATATTGTATATAATTAACTACGATAATTACTACTAATGACTACTTGGTGCCATGTGCCAAGCACTGTTCTGAATATCTTACCTGTGTTAACTCATTTAATAGTTACAACTCTATGAATTGACTTCTATTATTATAATACACATCTTGTAGGTAAGACAGCTGAAACACAGAATGGTTGAGTACTGCCCAAAGCCATGTTATCAGTCAGTGGTAGAGCTGAGATTTGAGCCCAGACAATCCGGATTCAGAGCCCACTCCAGAATCCGAGATACTCACAAGCCAGTGGTGAGGGCCAGGGGAAGACGGAATGGGAGGAAAGGATGGGGGAAGAAAACTTACCAGTCATCCAGGTGGAGAAAGGTTTCAGAATCTCAGGAGAGAGGATTTTCAAAGAAACTCAAATAGAACTTTGCAGCTTGCTTATGCAGAGGTTAGCTTCCTGGTCCTCACGAATCAATCTTCATTTTCCCTCTTGTTACACCAGTGATTCTATTGCTAGGCCTTGATTCCTAATGAGATTCTGCTTCACTAGCTTCTGGATAGAGCTACACCCCATCACTCATGAGAAGTCAGTTTTAATTGGGGATTTTTATGTTACTACCTTCAGGCTTGGAGAAGAATTCAAGAGTCAGGGTAGGAGACTGAGTGTCATTTTGGTTTATGGAAGTTTTGCATGGAAAGCTGTGTTTCTTTCAAGAGAAATAAACATGGTGATATCTGGGCTGGATTCTCCCTAATCTATTCTCAAGATGACTATGTAGCTTATTTCATTTGGTGTCATTTATCATTGGATTTTAGTATATTATTCAAAATACCAAACAGAAAGGCACATCTAAAGAGAATAGTGGTATCTTCCAGAGTTCTTTAAATGCTTAAGACACATAACAGATGCCAAATTCAGACATGAAAGAAATAGTAATTTTCATTACCAAAAGATCCTTCATGGTCTCATGGAAAGAGCTTGGGCTTCTAAATTAGGGTCTCCTACATCTTAAAATGGGGATAACATTTAACCACAAATGATTATCAGGTTATATGAGATTATCAAGGTAAAGTTCCTAGCACAGTGTCTACTAGTAGCAAATTCTAGTCAGTCTCTTCTTTTTTGATGCTAACTTTGAATAAAGTACAGCATACATATTAGAAAAATGCAAATACCCTTAGTATACAACTTGATCAATTTTCACAAATGGAAACACATAAATAGCACCCAGATCGAGAAACAGGACATGACTAGGCCACCTGAAGCTCTCCTCATGCCACCTTTCAATCACTACCTCACCTTATGATAGGTAAGTTGTAAATGCTTTCAAATATATATATAGAGATAGAGATAGAGATAGATAGAGAGAGAGAGAGAGTATATCCCCTTTTGTGTCTGGCTTCTTTTGTTCAACGTGATGTTTGTGAAATTAATCCATGTTGGTTCTTGTAGTTATGATTTGATTGTCTTCACTGCTCTATAATAGTTCATTCTATCATATTTTAGTTATCTGTCCTACTAGCAATGAGCATTTAGGTGGTTTCCTTTTTAGACATTAGGATTTGGCTGTTAATCATCATTCTAGTATGTGTCTTTGGTGAAGATGCATAGTCATTTCAATTACATATGTACCTTTATTGAGCGTGTTTTGAAAAGGGAATTTCTGAATCATAAGATACACTTGCAATTGCTTTAGTAGTCACCATCAAACAGTTTTGCCAAGTGATTCTACTTCTTCCTTTTCCTTTTATGAAGGGATTTAACTCAATAAGTGAATTAGCATATTTACCATGTGAATCTAGCTACCAATATTTTATTTATAACCTGCAGCTTTGGTGATACTCCCATTATATAAATTGAAATACGTCTGGTTGTGTTTGCAACTTTATTTCTGAATGTTCTTTTTCCTGGGAATTCCCCTCTTGCCAACTGAGAAGTCATTTGACAAGTTCAAACACGGAAGTGCTTACTTTAGTTGCTTCTTGGTAAATGGTTTTTGTGCTTATCGCGAGCTTTTCTCACTGCTGTGTTCTGCGCGTGTAACCCTTCAATTATTTGTATCTTCACACTAAGTCTTGGCTTTTTCTGAGTGCAGCAGGAACTGTCCACAGGGAATACCCACTTTCAATATTCAGCTCCAACAACAGTCCCACAGTTTTCCCTTCAGAGCTGCTTAAAGAATTGTTATTCTGGAATCTTCCTGATCCTGTTAATTTCTCCCTTTGGATTTACAGACCTTGTATTCCTTCCATCTCTACACCACCATCACCTTCTCTCTGCCTACTGCGGACAGATTACAAGTGCTGTTTCATTTAATCGTCATAGCAAGCTCATCACAAAGGTATCATTGCAACGTTTCAAAACAAGATACAGTGATTACTTAAATTGCCGAAACTCACATAGCTTGTAAGTAGGAGGACCAAAGTGCTCTGAAGTCAAAGCTATTTCCTTTTATCACACATCCTCACCACTTGGTATCTTACCACAGAGCAAAACACCTCATGCTCCAAATGCTTTGCAGTGAATTTTAACATGTGTATTCTCTGTTCCCTCAAGATCATTGTTGGTTGCCTGGAGTATCTCCAGTGAAAGCCTCCTATTTGTGCTTTTAGTCAGTGATGGTTGAAACTCTGCAACCATAAGCTCCTTGTCTAGCCTAGTGAACCAGCTCAATCTTCTGCTGCCAACACAACCTTCCTCTCCGTTCCCTGTTATATGATACCCTCATGCTGATTAACAGTGGATTCCAAATCAGTTGTAAACTTTTCGTGTTAAAAATCTGGGTATTCCATATTCCTGTCTTGCTACCTATTTCCTTCTGATCCTCTCTAGTTCTCACTGTTACCAAATTCAGTCTGTACTTACTATGTTAATTATTTCAGGTCTGAGCAGAGCAATGGGAAGGTTCCTTTCTTACACCATCTGTGCTCTCCAGGAGGCTAATGTAGTAATATTTGTAACAATTAGTGAAAAGGAGTCTTCCCTTTGATCCTTTCCACCTTAGCTACATTTCTGTTTGTTTTTCATGGCCAGATTTTTAGCATCTGGGTACATGACTTCAGGACAACAAAATATTTCAATATTTCAGTAGCAAAGTGAAAGATTATAATGTTGTGCCTCTACAATAGTAATAGTTTATATTTGTTAAATACTTACCATGTACCAGGTATTATTCAGAGTAAATTATGTAGATCATGTAACATTTTTTTATCAACACAACAACCCTATGAATTCTTTTATTTTTTCCATTTTACAGATGAAGAAAAGAGAAGTTAAGAAACTTACCCATGGTTATCATCTTAACAGTGTCAAAGTCAGAATTTGAACTCAGGCTGTCTGTTTAATAACTATGTTTTCTAATTATGTTGCCCTGTGCATTTTTTGATGCACTGGGTTTTGGAATGATCTTTGTATGTATAGTTAGGAGCAGATAGGCCCCACCTTGAGCACTGTTAATCAACCACTTAAGGTGGGGGGGTTCTGTTTCCTTGTTTGTAAAAGGGGGCAGAGGGGGGTGAATGAGGATGAGTTGAGTTAATGGGATATTGAATGAAAGTATTGCATGGTAAAGTGCCTCATGGGCAATAAAGCACAGGTCAGATACAACATTTACGAGCAATGTCTCTCCACATTATTCTTCTGTAGAAGTAGCCTCATCTAGTCTAGATTTTATTCAAAGCATACAATGGGGCTGGGAGACACTAGAGTTTGAAAATCGTGTGCTATTTGGCTGATCTGATGGCTTCTTTCATCACTATTTCTGCTATACTCAAACTCTAAGATCACCCAGATTAAAATCCATTGAAAGAGCACAAAAATATTTAAAGAATTTCTGAAATTTGTCTTCACTTAATATTAGAGTCCTATTTTTCTGAATCTGTATTGAAGCAGACCAGTGTCAACATTTCTTTTGTTGAAGAAACCTTATCTCCTCCCAGCATCAGGATCCAGAAGTGGTACAGATGAAAGTTGGAGGGCATGGCACTTGGAAAAAGCCTCCTAAGGTTTGGGACCATTGGAGGGAATGGGGACCAAGAGTGCTCTATTTCAAACTTCTATGCTACTTCAGGTTGTATGGTTGATTCATTGTGTCGACTTGAGAAATTTAGAAGCTTAACAAAGTAACTCAGCAGGTCTACATCCTAGAGTGCAGAGGACATGCCCTAGGGTAGCTGTTTATGCTCTAGGATGTTGTAATGGTTGAGTCATTGTGTCAACTTAAGAAGTGTAGAAGCTTAACTAAGTGATTCAGCAGGAGCCCAGGGTTCTCACTTTCTAAATAGCCTGAGCCTGTGCAAGAGAACATGGAGATGGTGTGAGTGCTGCACCCGCCCAAGGGCTGGTAACCTGCATATAATATAAAAAAGGAAAAGAGGCTTGCTCTCTGCCTTTTTTGCTCTTCTTGTTTTTGCTGTCTTCCACTGCCTTGAACTGTTGTCCCTCTACCATTCCACCCTGCTTTGGAGTCAGCTGACTGTGGACTGAAACCTCCACAAACTGTGGGCTAAATAAGCCTTTCCTTTCTTAAGTTTGGGCATCAGGTATTTTGTCTCAGCAACAAAGAAAAGTAACTAAGACATGGGTAAAATATCTAGTTGCCCAAAGTGAGAACTGGCAGGCAGAGTGGAAGGACACAGGAGATCTAGCTCTTGTTGAATAGCTCCCCAGAAATCACCATATCACCTGCTACTGAGGCAAGGCTATTTCTTGCCTGCTGCACTAAGGGTAAGCACCACTTTGACCTTGATACAATCTTAGTGTCTTTGAGGGTAGAGAGAAAGTTGAACAATTTATGATGTTTGTGGGGGGGGGTCTTGATTAGAACTGGGTAAGTAACATGATATAGTGGTTTAAGATTCATGGACAGCCGGGCGTGGTGGCGCACGCCTTTAATCCCAGCACTCGGGAGGCTGAGGTAGGTGGAGCGTTGTGAGTTCGAGGCCGGCTTGGGCTACAACGCGAGGGCAAGGCCGGCCTGAGCTACATAGTGCGACCCTGCCTCAAAAAAAAAGCTAGGGCTGGGGAGTTTGGCTTAGCGGCTTAAGCGCCTGCCCTGGCAAGCGCAAGGCTGTGAGTTCAATCCCCAGTGCCGCAAAAAAAAAAAAAGATTCATGGACATAAGATGAGAGTGTCAGAGGTCTTGGCATGAGGCTATATTTTGAAAAAAATAAGAAGTTTTTAAAATAGATTTTGGGGGAAGCTCCTGAAATTAATAATAAAGTTATTTACACATATTTTACAATGGGGATATATTCTGAGAAATGCATGGTTAGGCATTTTTATCATAGTGTGAACACCACAGAGTATACTTACACAAACTAAGATGACCATAGCATCACCAAACAATGTAATCTTAGGGGTTCACCATATTTTAGCTTTGTTTTTGAAAGAGGATAAAACCAAGGAAAATAAAACAAAATAAAACCAATCAGAATAAACTAGTGTAAGTGATATAGAACTTCAAAACCTTACAAAACCAACAACAGTTAACATAATGCCTTTTGTTGTCTTCAAAATAGCTGCAGATACCTTTGGACATAGTAAAAATCAAACAGGACAGAATAGAATAGAAACAATAAAAAAACACAATGGATGCAATAAAGGACTTCAAAAAAAGCCAATAGTAAATCCAAAATGGCTACCATAATATGTCTTGCTGTCTTTCAAATAGCTGCTCATGCCATCATATTTAACATAATCAAACAAAACAAAAGAGAATAACACCCAACCCAACAAAGCAGTGAAAATGATATGGTTTCCCAGCTGGGATTGCTTCCTGGTGAGGCCTTGTTCTCTCCCTCCACAGTCCACGAATGGTGCTGACTCATGGAGACAGGCTTGGGTATGGCTGTTCCCACTCCTGCAGCAGCCCGCGTGTAGCACTGCTTTCCAGACAGGGATCACCCCCTGGTGAGGCCTGGTTCTCTCCCTCCACAGTCTGTGAATGGCGCTGGCTCACCATATTTTATATGGTCCATTGTTAGGCAAAATGTTGTCATGTGTCTCATAACTGTGTTTCCCACTAAGAGTTTCCTGGAAGAGCAAAGTCATACTAATGATGACAGTGGAATAGGAAAGGGCTATCTGTGAAGTCAGCTAAAAAGTCATGGTGGCATAGTTGGTAAACTGTGTGGATAGAGACAGTTTCTGGTTCTCTGCTTGACCTCTAGCAGTAGCTTATCAGCTCTATAGCCCAAGTCTTTATCTGTGAAATAGAAATACTTATCCTTTTTTCCAAGGTATTTTCAACCCCGGAGTCACATGATATCTATAAAATATCTTAAACAGAAAAACGATTCAACTGTTCATTACTTTTCTTCAAGTGATGTCACAAACCAGGGCTTGTTACAGACAAAATTTTATTGCACTAATATATGACTCTGTAGGGTTCAGTTGCAGATGATTGGATCCAGTGTAGCTAGTTTATACAGGTAGGGGACTTATTATACATTTTAGTATTGAGTTTGCTTGATTAGGAGGGCTGAAGAAAGGATCTAAACTAAACTTTTAGGAATAATCTTCAGAACCATCTTGAAGAACCAGGCTACTGAGGGAGCTGCCACCTCTACATAATCATGAAGCTGCTGCCAAAACTGATGCCTCAAGTGTTGTGCTGCTGTAGTCACAGCTCACAACAGCAAGATGGATGTGTGACACTCTGCCTTTCTCTGTGCGTGACTAGTATGGATTTGAGTTTCCAATCTCTGTATGCTAGATGGAGTTGAGGTGGGTATCAAACAAGCCTGTTCCTTTACCCCGCTGCAAGATGCTACTAAAATTTGACTATCTATGCATGGTGGCTTTCTAGGTGAGAAGCTACAGTTGTTGACTTCTGCTTCTTTCCCTTACCATTTTGCTGCCTATTAGACACCTAACCTCAAAGGGAGCAGAAGCAGGGAGAAGAGGAGAAATAAATTGCTTTACTTTGCTCTTTACAGATCAAAGAGGAAAGGTGAAAGTTAATGGCTGCTAGTATAATGTACAGAACATCAGAGTTGAGAAATTACTCTGGAGTGTCTGTTCAGGTTCATTGCCCTCTTTTTGCCTACTCAAGCCTTTGGGCAATATGCTTCTCCTATAGGGCAGACATGGCTCACATTTCTTGCCCCTCCTACATCTTACATTTAGCCTACTCTTCCTTTATTCATTCACCATACGACATATACAGATGCAGGAGAAACAGATGCATCTGTAGTGCACCAAGGACATTTCCTACCCTCTTGAAAATCCCTTTGAGATTCATTTTTCAGTGAGGAAAGCAAACATGGTGTGGGGAGAAGGTGAAAACCTGGGTTCCTGTCTTAAGCCAATCCTGTTCCTTTCTTCATGATCTTGGGTAAGTCATTTAATCTCTGGCTTTGGTGTGTTTTGTAGACGATTGGGACATATGGTCCTGTGGTTTCCTTTTAGCTCTTTGATTCTACCGGTATCATTTCTTTGGGAGAGTTCACCTCCTAAGTGGCTCTTGGCTTGCCTTTGAAGTGAAGCCAATGGGTTACACCATCTTCCCTGAGACCTTAACACCCATTATGGAGTTCCTACTTACTCGATTTCTATCCTCTCTTAGTACTTTCTGTACTCACCGCATTATATTTATGATGACTTGTTGGCACCTCTATCTTCCTCACAGTTTTTAAAGACAAGTCCCCTCTTATAAAAATCTCATTAGCTTTAGATCTTAGAGGAAAATCCACACCTCTCCTCCATCATTTGCAAAAAAAGAAAATACCAAAGCATCTTCTAGACCCCACTGTGGTTTCTGTTTGTATATTTTTACCTCCAGAGAGCCTGGTACCTGCTTCTTGCTTATTCTTTTTCCTTGCCCCATTACCATAAAAGGCAACTTATTTTATTTCCAGCAGTAATGGGACCACAGCAAATAACATTTGAGATGCTGGAGGAGTACTGAGTCCAGCCAGCTCCCATACTATCACACAGATGAACTATTGTCTTTGTTAGGCAGCAGAAAGGAGCTGCCGTGAAAGTAAAGGTTAATGTTCAGTTTCACAGTGAAGTATAAAAAGGTTGGAAGGAGCCATAAAATGTTCAGTGTTTATGCTATCTCTCCTTGCTTGGCCTGCACTCTGCACTCCATCTGAGGCAGGAGGTTTATGATTTAGAACCGTAGCTGATCTGCATAATCCATTAAAATGTCACTTTTTAAATTGCAGATGCTATTCCTCTGAAGCGCACACCTGCTGCTGGTGGAATTTATAGCCAGGACACAGTGTGATTTGTGCTTGGGATGAATGTAGCCACCTCTACCATCCTGGGCTGCCCTCAGTAATGTCACTCTGATTGTCCTCTGAAACTGGAAGCAAGTAGAAATGACTCCCTACCAGGCTGTTCTGTATTCTTCTCCTTACACCTTTGGGGATGCATTTCTCTGCTTCAGTAATTGCTCTGCTGGTGCTGTGGTTATACAGGGAAGAATTCGACACATGGCATCAGATGGAGGGAGGCTTTGGAAATTGCTTACCACACGACAGTGTTTACAATGGGCCAAGAAAATGCTAAAGGAGTCTTTATCTGTATGTGTCATGGGCACTGCCTGGGATGGTGTAGAGCACAAGACAGTTTGCTTCTAGGAGTGCAGGACTGTTTGACTCTGAAATACTCAGATTTGGGGGACACTAATATGCTGAACTTCTGGGTTGCTCATCAGAAGCCTGGGTGCCCCTGGAACTAGGATAGGCATCCCCTAGAGCAAAGATATAATGATGTTTGCTGAGAGATGGGTGGAGTGAGCAGGGAGTAGGTTCAGATGCTTAGGAAATCATTGAAAGTATGCAGCTGTGTGACTGAGCTCATGGTGAGTGAAAAACAAGATGAATTCAGTCTGGGGTCTGTCATTAGCTGTTCCTCTTCGAGTGTGGATGGCCTGGACCCTGGATGGTCTGACTCAGTAGGTCTGGGCAGCTTTGAGAACCACCAGGTCAGGGAGACAGGAAGGAGGAAAAGCAAGTAAAGCAGTGTGGTGTCATTTTTCTATAAAAGGAGCAAGGGCTGGGGAGTCACGAGGCAGAGATATAATCCCACCGGTGTAAGCCACTACGGAAATTCCATTTCCTTTATCCTCTTTTCCAATGTGGATTCTTGACCCTGAAAGGCAGAAAGTACTTTTCTGTGGCCTCAGTGCAGCAAGGGATTCTGGATGTGAGCTAGGATGGGCCACTCAGATGAGCTTTCATGACCCCTAGAAGCAGAGGCCTCTCTTCTGCAATTGCTGTCTCTCCAGGTGAGTACAGGCATGGCCATGTGGCTCCTTGCTGTGGTATCTTTGATGTGTTCATGAGGCTTCATCTCTAGGGTATATTTCTTCGGCCTTCCAACAAATTCCTTAAGCCACTTATTATCCCTAGTAAACCCCTTCCTGCTTATTCAGGCTTCTTTGCAGTGGAAGTCTGACCAGTGCATGTGGACAGTAATATCTTACAGTGTTACAGGGATGATTAACAAGATAACACATGTCCAATATCTGTAAGTACTTGGCACTCAGAAAAATAAATTTCATTACAGAAAGGAACTGATTTTTCAAGAACTAGAAGTCACTGACAGAGACCATTGTAGGACTCCTATTAATCAGGGAATTGGCCACACACTGTTACTGAACACCTGTGTGAAGAACATTGAAATTCATGGCTGCCCAGGTGAATCTGAGCTTTTTGAGCATCCATACCACAGAGGGCAAAACCTTGACAGCCTTGATGAATGATCATAAAGTCTAAGACCCAAATACACACTTGTTTGGGGGTGCTCTGGAAGCTCATGGACAGAATCTTGTACAGATGGCATATGTCAAGGGCCTGGACATTGGAATTTGATTGTGTAAGCTCAAACACTAAGTGTTCTCTGTAGCTTTGGTTATTAACTTCGGGTTTCTGGACCTTGGCTTTCTCATCTGTAAAATGGGGATGTTAAGGGTATGTGCATCATGGCGTTGTGGAGTTTGAATGAGATAATACATGTAAAAGGCTCAGCCTAGGCTGGCACATTACAAGTTGTACATAATAAATGTTAGCTGTTGTTAGGTTGAAACTAATCATTTATGAGGTGTGAAAAAAAGTGAATGTTTAAATTTAAAAAAAATTATTACAGTAAAATAGACATTAATGTGATCTCCCTCAAAATACTCCCCTTCATCATGAATATACTTTTCCCCATCATCCTTGCCATTTTCTGAAGCAATTCTAGGAGTCTTCTTTCATAAGGATCTTTAGTTATGCCTTAATGGCTGCCTTGATGTCCCGATTTATTAATATGTTTACCTTTCACAGTTGTTTTGACTTTGGGGAAGAGTTGTAAACTACATAGTACCACATCCAATGAACAAAGTAGATGAGGACACACTGTAATATTTTTATTTGACTGAAATTGTTGTAAACATTTGATGAACAAAGATGTTCATTGATGTTCATTGATGATCGAAAGATATGGTGAGTCAATGTTTAAGTTTAAAAAACTATTACAGTAAAAGACACATTTCTATTAATCCCCCTCAAAAGACTCAGAATACCTTCCCCTTGCTTCAAACCCTCTTGTCACATCATTCTTGGCATTTTTTTATGGTAATAAGTTTTTTTTTAAAAAATTTAAACATTAAGCATATTTCTTAATAACCCCTTGTAGCCAGAGCTTGTTTTGAGGAGGAAATTTACCTCAGGTCTTTTTTTAGAGCTACTTTCCTATTTTTCTTAAATAATCTTGATGCAGTGCTACTGTAAGTATATGCCAACCTCTGAGTATTCTAATTTTAGCACTGTAGGTTGTCAAGAATAATTCCAGTGGTCTACTTGTTTGTTTCATTGATTATATTATGAGTGAGAACTTTTTGCTAAAAGATGACCAGATTTGTAGCTTCGAAAATGGAGTAGATAATAAATGTAGACATCCTGACATATTTTTCGGTTGGAGTTTAACAACCTAATGCACATCAGGCGCACGTTTGTTATTCTTATAAACAGTTACATTTTTGAACTCAGCTGACATTTAAAAAAAATCTTTATTTTTTGATGCTACCACAGTAGCAATAAAGATTAATCAGTGCAATACCCAATTTTTAAAAAAAGGTTACTATACACCAGGCAATACTCTAAACCCTTTTTTTGTGTGCATTATATCTCTGGTTTCTCAAATCAGCTATGTGACGAAGGTAGCTCATAGTTGAGAACACTGAGGTGCAGGGAGAGGTGACTGGCCCAGCGTCATACAGGGAGAATGTGTAGAGCTGCTGTTTTAATCTACGTCTGTTGGATTCTCAGGTGCATGTTCATACTCACTCAGACTGAAGAGAGAAAGGGAAACTAAAGGCAAATTGCAGGAGGTTGAGAAATTTGAGAGCCTGCAACCTTTGTTGGTGTCACATTGGCTCCAGTCCCCTCCCCCAGATCTCCCTGGGTTACGTGGTGTTATCGATCCAGGACATGAGGACAGTGAACTGGTTAGAAATGTCTGCTGGAAAGTTTTCTTTTTGGTCTTTAGGTTTTTAATAAAATCTCATAGGGCATCTTCAAGACAAAGCATAATGTTGTGACTGTACTGAACTGCTTAAAAATGTACTCCAACATGGAATAAAATGAAAATAAAACAAATATATTTCAACCAAATAGAAAACCTGTGGTAGAGAATAGAGTCTTATTGTAGAGAAATGGACATTTTTTCTCATGAGGTAGGAGTGATGATAGTTTACAATTGTCTATCAGGTTCGGATGGCTGGTGTTCTCTGCAGGGAGTTTTTGGTAGCTAGTAACACTCATACTAGCTGAATCAAGGACAAGGATTTTATGAGAAGGCTGTATGCAGACATACAACATGGCGTCCCAGGAGTAAAAGTGCATCTAGGTTTAGTGAGAGGAGAACCTTCAAAACCAGGGTCAGGGCTGTGGTTTAGACATGGTTTGAGTGTGTTCCCCAGGATTCATTTATTGGAGGCATGCTCCAGGTGGTGGTGTTAAGAAGTGGTGTGCACCTCGAAGAGGTGGAGCCTAGCAGTTAAGTAGTTAGGTCTTGCTGAGGGTGTTGCCCTTGGAAGAGATAAGGCAGTTCTCAGGGAATTCCTGACCACTCACAAAAGCAAATTGTTTAAGGTCAAGGCCAACCCCTGAATCACTCTCTCTGTTTCTGTCTCTGTCTCTGTCTGTCTGTCTGTCTGTCTGTCTGTCTGTCTCTCTGTCCCTTTCTCTCTCCCTCTCTCTCTCTCTTTCTCTGGCTTCCTGGTTATGCAATCTCTCCCTCTTGCTTCAGCTCCTGTTTTGAAGACTTTATTATAGCCAAATGGTTGCTAGTGCCAATTCCTGAGACCTCCAGAACTGTTGAGCTAAACCTATTTTCTTTGTAAAGCTAGCTTCTCTCAGTAATTTCACTAAAATAACATACTAATATAGTCAACATTTTCTGTTTCTGTTCTGTTTGTCTCTTCCCTTCTTTTCCCCCATCTATTCAGTCTCCTCCCAAATTCTCTCATTTCCATTTCTTATCTGAGGACCCATGATTTTATCTTTGGGCCCATGATACAAAACACCAACTTGTAAGCAGAATGGAGTTCAGTGTTCTGCACACAGTTACCTGAAGCTCTGTGTGGCTCAGAGACAAACTGATTGCTGTAAGACCAGAAGTAATTGGCTTCCCCTAGGGCAAGTGGTTAATTTTGGGCCCATCAGCAATAGGAGATGGTAGTGACCAAACTTCATGCCTGCAGGATGGAAGCATTTGTTGAAAAAGGAGCTATGTAGTGGTCAGATGCTCTAAATGGTGTCTTGTGTGGACACTATTGAGCACAAGTGGACAGAATGATGACCATTTATTGTTTGTTTGTCCCCTACAAGGTCCTCTCCTGTATGAAAATTAAAATCCAGACTACAGTGTTAGCTGGGTTCATGAAGTTGATTCTCTCCACAATTCCGGTCACAAACCCATTTGGATGACAATTTAATGATATGTTCAATGTTGACCTAATGGGGAAATTTGATTCAGTTCTCATCCAATTCAGTTTGCAACCAGAATCGTGGAGGGAATTGAGTTTATGAACTTAGGTACCACTGTTTTTACTGTTCTCAGATTATTTTGTTCATACCCCAATCTAAAGTATCTGGAGAGGTAAGTGTCCAAGGAAGTAAACGGCAAAGGAAGATGGTATCACAGCTCTTTGTACCACTCGCAAAACAATCTTACTTGCAAAGGTTGGGTCTCATTGCAGTGTGAGCCATGCAACCTCTCCTCATTCTCAGTGTCTGTTTTGAGACATCTGGTTTACTTACTGTGGACAACCTGAAACAGCACTGCAGTCCTGTCTCTTTGGCGATTACTCATTAAACTTGGTTTTGGAGTAAACTAGAGAGAGAATAAACAACAAAAACAGAGTAGTATTTTATGTAGAATTACTGAAAAATCCTCAGACTATGAAATATTACATCTGAATTTGAAAATCACACAGAATTTGTGGTGGAAGCCACAGATTGATTAACCCTGGCAAGCCATATGCTTTTTACAAGTCAGCGCTGACCAATCCTGGCCTTGGTGACATCTCGATAGGCGTTTCCCTCAGTGTTCTTAGTTTCTGCACCAAATCTGGAAGTGTTGATTGAAAATCCAAGCCCCACATAATGCTTTGTCTTTTCAGAGGGTTTCATATCATTTTGCTTTCAAACAAGGAGGCCACAGAACAGTCTTTCAGTAAGCTTTGCTAGAGCACTTCCTGGTGTCTTTATTTAATCACAGTTTTATGAACTCTTCATGTGCCAACCAAGAAATTGTGCAGCTTGAGAATCATGCTCAGGAGAAAGACACTGATGCCCCCCTCCACAGTAGATTTAAAAATGGTTAACCATCTGGGAGTTTTAGTAACTTGTGAAAAGCAAATGGATGTCCCATTACCAGGATTTTGCAACCCAAACTGTAGGGTTGCTGGGCATGAAACACAGGATTGTAATATAAACTTGCTTCCTGTTTGTTTAAGAAGCTAATCATTGAAATAGATTTTAAGTACCAATCTCTTGTTTAATTTGATATATTGCTATAGTACTTACTTGCTTCATAAAAGGCAAGATTTTATTGAAAAATTTCACATACTAATTTAGATTTTTTTAGAACATTTAATCTCTTAATAGGTCACAGTTTTTCATCTCTCCCTCCCCCATTGTAGTATTCCTGTGTCTGTGTAAAATGAAAACCAACTAACTTCAGTTGATGTACCCACAGGGTCATCTTTGTATAGAGGGAACTTATCCCACCTGGATGGTTGAAGCACAAAATCTTGTATTTTGGAAAACATACAAGGGTATGTTAGGGAACCCAGAGGTTTAGAGTACAGTTAGTCCCTCCAAAAATGTAGATGCAGGGCAGGTAATCTCTATAACTCTCCTTTTAAGGACACGTGGTCACTTGACCCCATAGTTCCTTGCATCTGTTTTCTTCTCTCTCTCTTCTTCACACCAGCTATCTTAGCTACTTTGTTTCTCATTGCTGAGACAAAATACTTGATGCCCAAAATGAAGAGAGGAAAGGTTTATTTAGCTTACAGTTTTTGGATGTTTCAGTCCATACTCAGCTGGCTCCAAGACAGGGTTGTGTGGCTGAGGGGCAACTGTTCATGGCAGCCACAAGCAACAAGAGCAGAAAGGCCAAAAGGGAAAATCACTCCTCCTTCCCTCCCTTACATTGTATGCCGGCTACCCACTCTTGGTCGGGAGTAGCACTCACACCGCCGATTCCAGAGCTAGACAGTGAGCCAGTCACCCACACTAGACTTGGTCATCTTCAAAAACTCCCCCAGCTATGAACTCATGAGTTTGGGGAGACATCCAAACACAAATCAGAACACTAGCAATTCCTATTTTGCTGTGTATGCAAGGTAAGTGTTGTTTCCTGTTATATATTAATTCCCAAGTCAAACAACTCAACATTGAAAGACAAATGTCTCCAGGTCCCAGTTTCAAATTCTTGGGTGTCTTAGTCACTGAGACACAGTAACTGACATCTTTAACCTAAAGGAGGAGAAGTTTCCTTTGGCTAACAGTTTCAGAGGTCTCAGTTTGTGGTTGGCTGGCTGCAAGGCAGAAACAGAATGAAAGAGGGACACAGTGGAGGAAAAGCTGCTCATGTAATGGCAGCCAGAAAGCAGAGACAGAGGAGAAGAGCTGGGGAAGGAAATATGCCCTTCCAGGTCATGCCCCCAGCAACCTGCCTCTTCTGATCAGGTCACCTCTTGATGGCACATTTAGCTACCGAATTCACTAGTCAATGAATCTACTGATGAGTGCAGTGCCCCCATGATCCAACCATCTTCCAAACATATGAAACTTTGGGGATATATTTCAGATCCAAACCATAACAGCTATTTATGGTCCAAGCGTTTGTGGCCAGGAAGCCACCATTGCATGATTAGCAGTCTGATTGGCCCAGGCTATAAGAACAGATACTCAGTGATGGAAAGTGGCAGTGGGGCAGTTGTCCCCATCTTTGATTCACCAGATGTGGAAACATTTGCATAGCAACTGCAGACTGGAATGCAAATCTGTTTCCTGGATCATTTCTGTTAGTTTGCTGTTATTTTCCTTCTTTTCATTTAGTCCCCCAATAATTCTTTAACTTCCTTTGTTGCTCTTCAATTTATTTGTGCCCCATATTTCTCATTCAGTGCTTTAGTAAAGTAACATGATACATCTAGTACCATAGTTGAAAGAACACATCCTAGGAAATCCAAAACCAGTCTCTAGTTCCAGTGCTACACCTTGGACAAATTACAGAAGCCTTGGCACTGGTTTCATCTTCTGAAAATGAATGGATCTGGATAAGATGCTGGAAGAGACCTTAGTGACCACCTTGTCCAGGGATGCTAAATAGCTATCCATGCATGCTGCCATTCTACAAATATGGTGCCCATGGCAGACAGTGCTAATCAATCCTAGTACCCTTCCTGTTGATTTGGAGCTGTACTTAGGATCCTTCATAGGCACTACCAGTCTGTTGGAGGTGGCCTTTAAAATGTAAGCTGTTAGCTATCTCTGAACAGGAAACTGAAACCTGTATATTTACCAATCTTTCTTCCTTTTACCCTCCTTATAGGAAGGGGACACATAAAGCCATTATTCTTAATTGCTTGAAATTGGGAAGGAAGACAAATGCTCTCTGCTGCCTTTTCTTCTTGATTATTCCCTCAAAAATCTTCCTGAAAATAACTATGTTAAAAACCCTGCTTCCTACTTGACTTGTGTCCTTTCCAGACTTTAATTTCTCCTTTGGCTGAAGAAATGACAGTTTTTAAAATGAAGATATAGAATGTTTGAACTGCCCCAAAATAGACTGGCTCACATTGCTACTGTGTGATGGCAGGCAAGAGGAGAGTTATTTTAATCTTTGGAAATATGTTTTCTGCCAGATGTGTTAGTGCACACCTGTGATCCCAGCACTCTGGGAGGCTGAGGCAGGAGGATCACATGTTCAAGCTCAGTCTGGGCAAATTATTGACTTTGAGACCCTGTCTCAAAATAAAAAATAAGAACAGTGTTGTGGATGTAGCTCAGTGAAAAGACCTTGGTTTCAGTCCCCAGTACTGAAAGAAAAGAGGGAGGGAGGAATGGGGGAGAGAGGAGAGAGAATGAATGAGAATGATGAGAATGTCTTTTCTGCAGTTACATTTAGACTTAAGAAAAATCCTTGCATTTTCAGCTCAAATTATAGTCAATGTGCCTAATTGCTGCTACTCTCAAATCTGGTATTGAGTGAAGTCATATCTTCAGTTCACATTTCCCATCTATATTTATAAGTGACACAGCTTTGGAACATCTGCTTTGCCTGTGGAGCACCCATTCTTGCAGATGATGGCAGCTGTAATGGCTGGTGGCAGGATCGTTTCCTCGATGACAATGCTAGCAGTGCTAGGGAATGTTTGTCGTTTTCTGCCTCTCCTGCTAGACACAGGTTTTAAAGTCACCTTCTGGACTTTATTTCCCCAGGAGAGATGGGGTTAGATTTTGAAGACAGCATATTTCTGCTATTTCAATTAAAGGGTAGCCTCGTGG
>RJWM01007747.1:41752-76409 GCA_004363535.1 Dasyprocta punctata | reverse complement strand
GCTTACACCACTGAGCCAAACTCCTGGCCCTAGTTTTTCAAGGCAGGGTCGCACTATGTAGCTCAGGCCAGCCTTGCGCTCACGTTGTAGCCCAAGCGGGCCTCGAACTCCCAACGCTCCTCCTACCTCAGCCTCCCGAGTGCTGGGATTAAAGGCTTGCGCCACCACGCCTGGCTCTGGCCCTAATTTTTGAGACAGGGTCTCACTATGCAGTTCAGGCTGGCCTTGAACTTACTTTGTGGCCCAGGTTGGTCTCAACTCGCAAGGATCCTCCTGCCTCAGCCTCCCAAGTGCAGGGATTAAAGGTGTGTGCCACCACACCCGGCTTTTTTTTTTTTTTTTTTTCTTGCGGCACTGGGGATTGAACTCACAACCTCTTGCCTGCCTGACAGGCACTTAAGCCGCTGAGCCAAACTCCTGGCCCTGGTTTTTTGAGGCAGGTTCACACTGTGTAGCTCAGGTCGGCCTTGCGCTTGAGTTGTAGCCCAAGCTGGCCTCGAACTCACAACGCTCCTCCTACCTCAGCCTCTCAAGTGCTGGGATTAAAGGTGTGTGCCACCATGCCCGGCTCCACGCCAGGCTTTTAGTGGGAGTTTCTTTAAATTGGCTGCTGTTCCCTCTTGACTTCTGGGAGCAGTCCTTCTTTTCTAGTGTGACAGGTGTTCTGAACTCCTCTGGTTCTCTCCCTGCCCTGCCTCTCCACCCTTCATCCCCACCCCTGCTTTGAAATCAGCTGTTTCTCTAAGGAGAAATGCTTCTGTGAATGGGCAATGGTGATTAGAAACCAGGATGTGGAAGTTAAGTGTGTTTGTTGCTAGTAGAATATCATTGCTTTTGGGTAGTCTCTGCAGACACAGCTAGTTAGTGTTGGGGTGCATATGTACACACACACACTTTCTATCTATATTCATGAATGTGTTTTTGTTTTTGTTTTTCCAGACATTCTCGATTGCTGTGTAAGTTAGGCTGGCCTCGAACTCATGGTGATCCTCCTGCTGGGATTACTGGCATGTACCACCATGCCCAGCTGTATCCATGAATTAAAAATGAGACACTGTTGTCTCCCAGTGATAATAATTACTTAATTCCCAGAGAATTCATTCACCTCTCAAAGTCTCTTTGCAGTCAAGCTGGCTTCCCAAATTCTCAATAAATACACTTGTCACTTCAACCTTTGAATGCAGTCAGTCCGGGGAATGCCTCTCTTACCTTATTATGCTCTAGCCTCTCTGGTCAGGCCACCAAGCCACCTGGGCACTCTGACTTTGCCTTGCCCTTTCCAGTGAATGACAGGGTGGTGGTGTTTTTCCCAGCAATTGATTGTGGACTGAATTACTCATGATAAGGAAAGAATAGTAGTCATCTTTCTTGTGTGGTTATTTCCTAATGTTTGGAGGTGATAAATAATGTGTATTTATTGTACAAAATTAGTAAAATCGTTTATATTTTAAAATAAAACATGTCATTGCATTGGCACCAGGAATCAAACTCACAACCTTGCACCTGCCAGACAGGCGCTTAAGCCACTGAGCCAAAGTCCTGGCCCTAGTTTTTTGAGGCAGGGTCGCACTACGTAGCTCAGGCCGGCCTCGCGCTTGCATCGTAGCCCAAGCCGGCCTCGAACTCACAACACTCCTCCTACCTCAGTCTCCTGGGTGCTGGGATTAAATGCATGCGCCACCGTGCCTGGCTGTCATTGCATTTTTTAAAGGATAACTTTACATTTGGGGCTGAGAAACATGAAACTCAGTTGTCGAGCATGTGCAAACCTAGGTTCAATCCCCAGCACCAAAAGAAAGATAACTTGATTTAGCATTATAAGTTTCAGCCAGACTTCTCCTACCCCAGGGTTTTTGCAGATGCTATTCTGTTACCATCGCCTTTTCCACAGCTTTTGTCCCACACTGGTTAGTGTTTTTCTTAACATTATTATCATTCATCATCAAACCATTCTTCTGAGAACCATCTAATTTTTAGTTGTTTTTGTTGAATAACAAAGAATATTTTATTGAATATTTTTAGATGCATATCGTTGCTTCTCACTGTACCAAGTATTTCTGTAGTGTACACATAGATAGATTTAAGGAAGTGGGATGGACCCTGGTGTTGGGAGCTGGGCTCTGTCCTGCCTCAGTGCAGGGTGCATGTCTGTCACAGGGTCCCCAGGCACAGAGGGGCCCACCATACATGGTCAGCAAGCATTTCTTTGAATGGGCCTTGGCTTATCTTCGTGCTCAGGAAAGTTTAAATAATGCAATTTCTCTGAGATGAAAAAAGCTGCTGCTTTGTGGCTTAAAGTCAACGTATTTCATCCTAGAGCGTTTCTGCCTTTTCTCAACAGAAGGTGGTTTTCTGCCCTGTCAAAGAGGCGCTGGAAGTGGACTGGAGCAGTGAGAAAGCAAAGGCTGCCCTGAAGCGCACAACCTCCGATTACTTTCTCCTGCAAGGTGAGGCTGGCCGAGCTGTGCGGGGCAGGCTGTTGGCTTGTGTTGCTGCACAGGTGATGTTTGCTCTGCTCTAAATCCCCCTCCAGCTGGCGCTTAGTTGGCCCCTCTAGAAAGGCTAAATAAATAAATGGGGATGAAGCCCAGCATCAAACTCTGCTTTCTGGTGACTTGCTTTTTTCTGTTGAAATGATCTGCCCTCTAAAGTTATGCCTTAGAGAAATAATATCAGACACCCAGAAACTTCTCATCACTTTTCTTTCTTTACAATTCTTCCTTGCCTTCAAAATGGGCATCAATCTCCCTTCCCAACAGAAAACCACAGAGGTGTTTGGGTTTGTGGCCCCCCACATTGCTACTAATGAACTACTTTTCCGCCCATCCTTGTTTGTTCTTGGGGCGATATTAGCAAAGTATTAATTGACTTGCCTGTGTTCTTCCTGTGCCTGGTACTTCTAATTTTTAAAGTATTATATAAAATAATTGAAAACACAAATTATATATGAATAATAAACACAAATCATATGTAGTTTAGGCTAGCCTAGGTGATCCTCCTGCCTCAGCCTTTTTAGTGCTAGGATTTTAAGTGTGTACCATCGTGCCTGATCCACTCCGTGTTTTTTAATAATTTATCTATTTCTTTTTGAGACCAAGGTGGCCTTGAAACCTTGATTCTCCCACTTTAGCCTCTAAGTACAGTGGTGTGTGCCGCCACACCACTGTAACTCTGTATTTTTAAGCAAGGAAACTGAGGCACAGATTAAGGATACTACAATTCTCAATATTATACAGCAAGTGGATATAAAAATAATATTTTTAATGAGTTTAAAAATAACATGTACTTACTTTACAGCATACCAGAAAAGCACAAAGAAGGAAATATATGGCCTTGACATTTTTGCATTTTTATGTTTTTTCATAACATAGGCCACGGAGCACAATGTTTGTATAGGATACTGGAGCCCCTCAGCCACCTCTTCCAGCCCTGTCTGTCCACTCGGGCCTAAGGGAATCCCTATCTCTGCATAGTTGTGACTCATTCTCAGATAAAAGTAGAGAGGGAGCTGTTATTTAGAAAATCTGAAGTGCGTCACTTGGTTACATTTGGATAATTTCCAGCCCCCGTTTGCCCTGGGCTGAATTGAACTGTGTCCCTATTGTCTTCCTCTGAAGGTGCTGTGAGAGTCCCTGCCCTGGGCTCTATGGCCAGCACCATCGCCCCCTCCACGAGCGAATGTACCCTGCACACTTATAGTCCAAATCACAAGTTCGAACCCAGCCTGGGCAACATAGTGTGACTTACTGAGATCCAGTCTCAAAAAAAGGAGAAAGTGTACTGGGTGGGTGTAACTCCTCCTCATGTTCAATCCCTGGTACCGCCAAAAAGGCGGGGCAGAGAAACACATACAATACATATAAGACATCCTTGACAACTAGTAAGAGGAACCAACTAGACCTACTACAAGTTTATTTTCTGTGCACAAAGCTTTTTCTAGTACTAGTTAATTGTGTTAACAGGTGAGTTAGGGAGTCCGGAGGAATGAACTATTCTAAAGTCCTGAATATCTCCATTTGAATAGAAATTATTAAATGGGTTTAGCAGAAAATGAATCCAGCCTGTAGCTAGGGCAAGCCCGTGGGTCCTGGCGTGGAGGAAGTTCCACCTGAAGTTAGAGCAACGAATGGCCTGTCCAGTCGGGTTTACTGCGAGCACAGTGCCTGGACCACGTAGGGGAAGTGAGTTGTTCAGGGCTTGGCACACTGGAAGCCCTTGGGAGACGTCAGCCAGCCACTCACCTGCGAGATTGTGAGGTTTTTTTTGCGGGGGGGGGGGGGGGGGGGGGGCGGCGGCAGGGAGCGGCACCGGAGATTGAACTCACAACCTTGCACCTGCCAGACAGGTGCTTAAGCCACTGAACCAAACTCCCAGCCCTAGTTTTTTGAGACAGGGTCGCACTATGTAGTTCAGGCTGGCCTTGTGCTCATGTTGCAGCCCAAGCTGACCTCGAACTCACAAGCTCCTCCCACCTCAGCCTCCTGAATGCTGGGGGTGAGGTTGTGAGTTTGATCCCCGGTACCAAAAAAAAAAAAAAATTGCGACATGAATATCTCTAAATGGTGCTCTTGAAAGAAGGGCCCCATGCTACCTGAGTTACCTTAATCCACTGAGACTTAACTGGGGCTATTGTGCCTTATCTGGAGGCAGTTTTGGGGATCACAGCTGTACAGGAAGACGTTTTGGCAATCTGGGGGTAGAAACCAGGGTTTTTGCAAAATAACCCACACTGTGCAGGGCACCTACCGTAACAAAGAGCTCAGGAGGCTGAGGCAGGAAGACTGCAAATTTGAGGCCAGCCTGGACCACATAATGAGACCCTGTCTCAAAAGCAAAAGGTAGTAGTGCCCAGATTGAGAGGCCTAATTTAACCCTTTGCAGTTGCCAAATTATTTTTTCATCCAGCTCAACTTTGCAGCACCCTCCTGAGGTAGGTGTGGTGAAAACGACCCCTAATTTGTTTTCTTGAATTGAGAAAACGAGTCACAGATTTTGAATGGTGAAGGAGGGAGAACTCAAGTAACCCAGGTGCTTGGGATTGATTAACCATCCTTCCCAGTCTGCAGTGACGGGAGCACACAGGTCTGTTCCTAGAGGTGCCAGGTACATAGCGTGGTGAATCTTGGCAGCGTTGGTGTGAGATAGTGACACACCTCATTTATAGATGTCTTGTAAAGCACAAGCTGTTGAGTGCCCAGATACTGTGGTTGTCCCTGCCTTCGGCAACGCCATTGAGCTGAGGAAGTAAAACCAATACATTGGAGCAGTAGGGGACAAGTGCAGGTTTACTGGCCATCCTGCTGACCATCACACCATCAAAAGTTACCAGGGCCCAAAGGAGGAAGCAACCCCACTGTAACGTGACCCATGTGGCGGGCATTGGTGTGTGGCTATTTAAAACAGGTCATGTTTTGAGACAGGGTCTCACTGTTGTCTCAGATTGACCTTGAACTCATAGCAATCCTCCTGCCTCAGCCTCCCAAGTGCTGGGATTACATGCATATGTTATCACATCTGGCTTCTGCCGTTTTAAAAATTGTTTGCTTATTTGTTTACTGCAGTGCCAGGGGATCTAACACAGGGCCTTTTGTATGTTAGGCAAGTCTTCTGCCACTGAACTACACCCCTAGCCCTTTTTCTTTTTTCTTTTTCTTTTCTTTTTTTTTTTTTTTTTTTTTTAAGAAGAGTGATCTTGAGCATTGACTTAAATTCCCCTGGGCCTCCCCTTTGAAGATGGCATGATTACCTGCACTTGCCTCAAAGGACTTTTGCATGACTTGGATGAAGGACAAACCAAACACCTAGCATAGGGCAAGTCTTAAAGAATAGTATAGTCCATGGAATAAGGTGCTTTTGTTAGCATGTGTATTTTGGAGACTGATGGATCTATTTACCCTTAATTTCATCTTTTAGTAGGTATTATCATGGCAACAATCCTGGTGGGATTTTTTTGTTTTTTTGTTTTTGTTTTTGTTTTTTTTGCAGCACTGGGGATCGAACTCATAACGTCACACCGGCCAGACAGGTGTTTAAGCCACTGAGCCAAACTCCCAGCCCTAGTTTTTTGAGGCAGGGTCGCACTGTGTAGCTCAGGTTGGCCTTGTGCTCATGTTGTAGCCCAAGCCGGCCTCTAACTCACACACGGTCCACCTACCTCAGCCTCTGGAGTGCTGGGATTAAAGGTGTGTGCCACCACGCCCGGCATCCTGGTGGGTTTTAATATTCTGCCTGTGACACTGTCAGAAAATACATCTCATATGTTTTGAGTCTCTCCAAATGGCACCAGTTATCTCCTCTTGGAATTTCAAGTTCCAAGGCATTAGATACGGTGATAACATTGTTTTGTTTTTATCTTTTTGAGAAAGGGTCTTGCTGAACAGTTTAAACTGGCCTTGAACTCACTGTGTAACCCAGGCTGGTCCTTCTGCCTCAGCCTCGAGGGCATGAGCCACTAGGCTCAGCTTAAAATTACTCATTAATAGAAAATTTTTTGACTGTTTTACCTTTCTTTTTTTTTTTTTTTTTTTTTTTTTTTTTTTTTTTTTTTTTTTTTTTTTTTTGGGGTTCTTAGTCTTTTTTTTTTTTTTTTTTTTTGTGGCACCGGGAATTGAGCTCACAACCTCACACCTGCCAGACAGGCACTTAAGCCAC
Source organism: Dasyprocta punctata (assembly GCA_004363535.1). Lineage (NCBI taxonomy): Eukaryota > Metazoa > Chordata > Mammalia > Rodentia > Dasyproctidae > Dasyprocta > Dasyprocta punctata. The sequence goes on along the minus strand of RJWM01007747.1, from coordinate 69,758 downwards.
TGAGCCAAACTCCCGACTCTAGTTTGTTGAACCAGGGTTGCACTGTGTAGCTCAGGCTGGTCTTGCGCTCACGTTGTAGCCCAAGCGGGCCTCGAGCTCACAATGCTCCTCCTACCTCAGCCTCCCGATTGCTGGGAGGTATATAGTCTTAAGGTTAGGTTTCTTTGTTTCTTTGCAACTGGCTCTCACTATGCAGTTCAGGCTGACCTTGAACTTACATGATCCTTTTGCCTCAGTCTCCCTGGTGCTCGGATTATAGGGCTGCACCACCCTGCTCAGCTGTCCTTTTTCTTGTTGCAGAATCTTATGGAAGCATACCAAGTATCACCCATGCTGAGAATGGCAAATGCGTGCCTTCCAGACTTCCTTCCATCCCTCATCTCTGACAGATACAGCTAGGAAGCTCTCACAGGGTATCTGATGCACCCTGCCGCTTGCCCTGTGGCCTCAGAAGCCTTTGAACAGTACTACCTGCAGACCCTCTCTGATGTGGCATGCAAAACTGAACCTACTTCTCAGTTTTGATTAGGCTATTTTTGTGGTGCAAATGAGGCATGGAAGGGAAGTGACTATCCTTAGTCATATCAGTTCGTAGTAGCTTAGTCCTAAACCCCATCTTCTGACTTCTTTTATATCACACACAGTGCCCTTCCTCAGGTTTCAGATGCCCAGTATGATCTTTCTCAGGTCTTATCTTCGGCAGCAGATGACAAGCCCTAACCTTTATTGTTTGTTAGCATCTGCATGTTCCCTCCTGGTCTTTCTGAGCTCTCGTGTCTTTCCAAAGGAGCTGTACCTGGAACTGCAAGGAGTGCTCTAAAGGCAGTGACCACGAGGGCCTGGGGTGCTTTCTGTCCCACTGCATGCCTGCTTGGCTCCTTGGGTCATCTGCTGCACTGCGTAACTTCCAGAAATAGAGGAGAATGACTCTCATCTGTTCTGGGCTAGCAGCTTAGAACCTGTAGCTTGGAGATACTAAGCTCACTCTCTGCAGATTTATTAGTGTATGTTCACAGAAATACTACTTTTGATTTTTCTGCTCAACTGTTACATAACTGAGAGGTTCTTAGTAATGTGATCTTATTAGGTTTATCTGTGAGAATATAGCAGTGTCCGTGTGTGAAGCTACCTTCTGCCAAATGTACTTGCATTAACTGTCTTTGTGATCTTGGACAAATAAATCAACTTGCCTTTTTTGAAATTTTGTTTATATCACTGTAAATGATGAGATTAAGTTAACTGAGCAGTCAGTCTTTAACGTCAGCATTCTAAGCAATCATAGAATACAATGAAATATAAATTCTCGTTTGTTTTTCTGCATTTTTATATCTTAGACAACTTTATTGAGATATGACTTATCCATCATAAGTATTATTTCCTTAGCAAAATTCTACAAATTATTCTGTTAATCCCCAAACAAGATCCTCCAGTTAGTACTTGAGTTCCATTGTAGTTAGAGTCAATCACTCAATCAATTATTTATTTATTTATTTATTTAGTGGAGGTAGTGGGATTGGAGATCAAACCCAGGGCCTTTGCACTGAGCTACATACCCAGTTCTTTTTTTATTTTGAGATGAGGTTTTGCTAAATCACTCAGATTGGGCTTGAAATTGTGATCCTCAACCAGGCGTGGTGGCGCATGCCTTTAATCCCAGCACTCGTTGGGAGGCTGAGGTAGGAGGAGCATTGTGAGTTCGAGGCCGGCTTGGGCTACAAAGGGAGCGCAAGGCCGGCCTGAGCTACACAGTGCTACCCTGCCTCAAAAAACCAGGGCTGGGAGTTTGGCTCAGTGACTTAAGCGCCTGTCTGACAGGCGCGAGGTTGTGAGTTCAATCCCTGGTGCCGCAAAAAAAAAAAAGAAAAGAAAGAAGTTGTGATCCTCTCACCTCAAGTCTCCCAGGGCCCTGGGATTATAGTCATAAATCACCATGTCTGACCTTAAATTATATTTTCACACAGCCTGTTTTGATCACCAACCATAGTATGAAACATGCGTTCTAAGTAGAGTGGTGGTCATTCCTGTGCCTTGGGAAAAGCAAAGGCTTTAGACCCCAACAAACTTGTGCTCAGATCAGTGTCCCTGCCTTTGACTCAGCTGGGAAAAGCTTTGGTATCGGAATTTTTCTTTCTTACCCATACCTATTAGGAGGTGTAAAGGATAATCATACTTCCTCAATTCAAAGAAAAGTAATGAAGCTGGGCGTGGTGGTGCACGCCTTTAATCCCAGCACTCAGGAGGCTGAGGTAGGCGAAGCGTTGTGAGTTTGAGGCCCGCTTGGGCTACAACGTGAGTGCAAGGCCAGCCTGAGCTTCATAGTGTGACCCTGCCTAAAAAAAAAAAAAAAAAAAAAAAAAAAATCAGGGCCGGGAGTTTGGCTCAGTGGCTTAAGCGCCTGTCTGGCAGACATGAGGTTGTGAGTTCAATCCCTGGTGCCGCAAAAAAACAACAACAAAAAAAAGAAAGAAAAGTAATGAGATGGTAGATATGAAAGGTGTCAGTGGCACAGGTACAGCTTTATACCACCTTTGTCCCCCTACCCCACCCCTTCTCTTATTTCAATGCAGGGTCTCACTGAGTTCCTCAGGCCAGGCCTGTGTTTACAGTCCTTATGCCTCAGCCTCCCGGGCCCCTAGATCGCAGGGTATGAGCAACCATGCCTAGTTCCATTTTTAATTTTTTTTTTTTTTGGTACCGGGGTTCGAACTCATGACCTTGCAATTGTCAGGAAGATGCTTGTGCCGCTGAACTAAACCCCCAGCCTCCATTTTAAATTTTGAGACAGTCTTACAAAATAGCCCAGGCTCTCCCTGAATTTGTGGTCTTCCTGCCTCAGTAGCAAGAACTGGGATTACAGGCATGTGCCACCACACCAGCTTATAAACTCAAATCTTGATAGCCTTCTGACTTTAGAATGCGGAGTAGCCTTGGGGAATATCCAAGTTGAGTGGTAAGCTTTGTAGACAGTATTGTCTTCATGTTTGTGACACCTAAGAATGGTTACCTGTATTGAGTGCCTTTTACCCATTACTTGGCACTGTGATAAGCAGTTGACATATTCTCCCTTACTCTTGATGACAACCTTTGAAGTATAGTTGTTTACTGCATTTTCCTATAAGGCAACCAAGAGTGAGTGTATTGTGATTGCTCCATTGTATACTCAGCTTTATAGGCAAAGCCAGAATTTAGGCAAGGAAGTCTTTCGGGCCTGTGGATTGTGCCCTTGACCTGTGTAATGCACATGTCTAATCTTCGTTAAACTTCAAATTGGGAACACTACATGTTAGACAAATAGGATTCCTATTGCACTACAGAAAACTGGCTCGGAGATTATCTGAGCCAAGTGTAGTGGCTCATACCTATAATCCCAGCATTCCAGGAGGATGAGGCAGGAGGATTGCCACAAGTTGAAGGCCAGCCTGAACTACACAGCAAGAACCTCTCTGAAAAAACATTTTTTTTTTTTTTAAATCTGAAACCTGAGTTTCAGATTTCAGTGGTAGAGTACATGCTTGGCATGCCATGGGTTCAGTCTCTAATACTCTGAAGCCATCTGAATACTTTCTGTGAAATATTTGATTTTTTTTATTAGAAAAATATCATAGGAAAAACTTTTTATTTAAACAGTTCACAAAGTGGTATCACTATGTAGTTCAGGCTGGCCTTGAACTCACTTTGTAGCCCAGACTGGTCTCGAACTCACAACGATCCTCCTGCCTCAGTTTCTCCTGAGTGCTGGGATTAAAGGCATGAGCCACCACACCCGGCTTTTTTTCTTTTCTTTTCTTTTCTTTTCTTTTCTTTTTTTTGGTTTTGTTTTGTTTGTTTTTTTGTGTTTTTGTTTTTTTTGCAACAGGGTCTCACTGTGTAGTTCAAGCTGTCCTTGAACTCACTGTGTAGCCCAGGCTGGCCTCAAAACTTGCAGCTATCCTCCTGCCTTAGCCTCCTGAGTGCTGGAACTACAGGTGTGGGCACCATGCCCAGTTTTTTTTTCTTTTTTTTTTTTTTTTGTGGCACTGGGGATTGAACTCACAGCTTCATGCCTGTCAGACAGGCATTTAAGTCACTGAGCCAAACTCCTGGCCCTGGTTTTTTGAGGCAGGGTCGCACTGTGTAGCTCAGGCCGGCCTCGAACTCACAACGCTCCTCCTACCTCAGCCTCCCGAGTGCTGGGATTAAAGGCGTGCGCCACCACACCCAGCTAGAGTCACTGTATCTTGTTGACTGTGTAATGTGTGTATCCTTTGACTGAGCTAGCATCTATGACAGCCATGTAAGTTGTTTTCAGTTTTTCTAATCCTTGGAATTTTTCCCCAGCATCTTTTCTGGGAATGTGTCAGGTGTGACTTGATGCCTTAGTGATACCCTAATACAACCTGATACTGATCCTAGAAAGACGGGGTGCACAGCTGTGGTGCATATCTGAAAATAAAGAACGTGACTGTTTCACCTAATAGATGTTCAGTAAATGCAGTTTTTTTTTTTTTTTTTTTTTAAATGAGTGACTGGTTACTTGTTGTCTGGTCATTTGTCCTACTGGGAGAGCAACCTGTTCACTGTATCCCCACAAGGCACTTTTGCTGCCTGCTCCTTGGGTACCCTCCATACTTTTAAAAGGCCTAAAGTCTTCCCGACCCTGGCCTGCTACTCACAGGCAGACATTTCTTGCTGCTCCATTCACAATTTAGCCTCTGGTGCAGCAGCTGCTCTCTTATCTGTGAACATGTGCCCATGTGCTTGCTATGTTTGAATCTTCGGTGTTTTTCCAGTTTACTTAATAAGATAGTGGTCAGATTGAATGCTTCCTGCTGCATTTTTCCACTATCTTCAGAGTTGGCCTTGCCATCTCTGAGCAAGAGTCTTGTCTTTTTATTATTCTCCTGTGGCATGTTGCAAAACATTAAGCGGAGCTGGTTTCCTGTGGCAAAAAGTTGACTTTGATTTGTTCTTTTTGAGGTTATGGTGAGTTTATCATAACAGGAGTGCTAAAAATATCAGGTCTAACATGGAAACACCATTCACTTAGCATCATGAACAATAACATACAGGTTAATCCAGGGCAGGAAAAGATGGACTTGTCTGAAGATGAGAATTACAGTTCTTATCAGAGAATCCTTGACAATCTTAACTTTCTCAGTCTCTGTTCTGATGAGTTAGGGAAAAGTACCTAGGCCATTTTTGAGTCACAAGCTGAAGCTGAAAATAATCTCAGGACAAACATTTTGTGAGCACCTGCTGTTTGCCTTATCCCACTGCAGAGAATCATCAGAGGAAAGATAAGTCTCCTTGTCTGTCAGTGGAAAAGACAAACATAAACTACACTGTGCCTTGTCGGAAGAATTGTAATGGAGTGCTATAGAAAAAGCTATTGGAAAAAGAAAAAGCTGTTGTGAGCTGGGTGTGGTGGTGTATGCCTGTAATCCCAGCTCTGGGGAGGCTGAGGCAGGATGATCACTGTGAGTTTGAGGCTATCCTGGGCTACACAGAGAGTTCAAGGACAACAAGACCCTGTCTCAAATAGGTGTAGTGCACACATCTATAATTCCAGCACTTGCAGGCTGAGGCAGGAGGATTGCCCTGAGTTTAAGGCCAACCTCGGCTACATAGTGAGTTCAAGGCCAATTTGAACTACATAGCGAGACCCTGTAGCAACGAACTGTCATGTTATCATACTGTGTTCTCTGTTTCAGTATGTCTGAATTACTCAGTAATCAGAAGCAAACTGCCACAGTGGCTTAGGGAGCTGAGAGTTGACTACCTCTGGGTCATCATACAGTCTCAGACAGGCACTGGGTAGGTGGTAAAGAGAGGTGAGAGTTTGCAGGTAGAGAGCAGCATACGCGATGAGCCAGCAGGACCAAGGCCAAGCCACACTGAGGCTGGAGCTTAGTGGCTTCCCATCTGACTGGGTCACCCAGAGGAGGTTCAAAACAGATAGATGTCCTGGCTCTCTACTGTAACTTTGCTGACTGAAAATAATGAGAGGTCGCTACGTATCTTAGGTTTTTCTAAAGCTCCCAGGTCTCTGAAGGATAGATCAAACTATTAGGGGAAACTGCTACCATAGGAAAAAAGGACCCCACTTGTAGAAGGATGCATCAGTTTTCCTTGTTATGTGGGAAGTGCTGTATTTCAGGCAGTGACATTGCACTGAGTCAGGACCAGAAGTACTCAGCTCTTAAGTGCATTTTGACAGTGTACCTGCAGACTGAAGAAGTAGCTCAGTACTGAACTATAGTTTTGTTTTTCACAGTGGTATTAAGAGTTCTGAAACTGAAATGCATTCTAAGCCGGGCGTGGTGGCGCATGCCTTTAATCCCAACACTTGGGAGGCTGAGGTAGGAGGAGCGTTGTGAGTTCGAGGCCAGCTTGGGCTACAACGCGAGCGCAAGGCCAGTCTGAGCTAGTCAGTGCGACCTTGCCTCAAAAAACCAGGGCTGGGAGTTTGGCTCAGTGACTTAAGCGCTTGTCTGACAGGCACGAGGTTGTGAGTTCAATCCCTGGTGCTGTAAAAAAAATTAAATTAAATTAAAATAAAATAAAATGCATTCTAGAGTTGAGCACATGGGTAAACATAGTATGAATAACAAGAACCAAGTTTTCTTACTGGGAGGAAAAGATGTGCCTGTGGATGTGGAAGATGGGAAAGGCTAGAAGCAAGCCTGTGATGCTGGGTTGGAACTCAGGGTTTTTTAGTGGATATCTAGAAGCAGATGTTTGTGTGTCTGTGCATTCACATTTTATGTATATGTCCCCTAGATTTGTTCATGAACAGGGCATAGATGCAGAGCCATCCTAGAGGCAATAAGCACATGCATACCCAGGTTGTGCTTGTTAATCTTCCTTCACTGAATGAAAGCAGGGATCCTTGGAGGAATGAATGATTCTAGAACTGGGGTAAGAAAGTTATGTGTAAACTTGGAATATCTTGCTAGGCCAGAAAGTAAGGGGTGCTTTAAGAGGAATGGGAGAGAGGCTGCATGTGTGGATGGCTCAGTGGTAGGTAGAGCACTAGCCCAGCTTCCTAACCAGTAACACACGCACGCACACAGTAACAAAGAATTCTGGGAATGTGTCAGAAATGATAACCAATAAATATAAGAGGAATGACGAAGATAAAAAATAATCTACGTCTATCACCATAGTAAAAATTGTTGCAAATAAAAGTTTAGGAAGCCAGATGGTATTGTACGTACTTGAGGTCCCAGCTACTCTGGAGGCTGAGTTGGGAGGACCACTTGAACCCTGGAGTTCAAAGCTACCCTGGGCTATATAGCAAGACCCTGTCTGAAAAAATAAAAGAAAAAAGCCTTTACCATGGTACTAGCCTACCTATAGACCTAGCACTTAGAAGGGTGAGGTAGGAGAATCATTGAGCCTGGGAATTCAAGACCCCATCTCAAAAGAGAATCATTCTTGGATGCTAAAACTAATGAAGTAAAGTTTGCTGTGAAACAGGGTATCTTCTAATACTTTTCATTATAAAGAAAGATGTGGATAACGGGGTGTAGCTCAGTGGTAGAGTGCTTGGCCCAGGACGCATTGCAAAAAGAGACATGGGAGAACTCTGGCAGTTTGTTGGGGTTTTTTGGTATCGAGGATTGAACTCACGACCTTGGGCTTAACCAGGCATGCGCCTGAGCCACTGAGCTAAATCCCCAGCTTGGCAGATTGTTTTTACCTCAGCAAAGTGATCAAGATTAAGGAATAGGACAGACACAATCATAACTCCTGATGTAATGAATTGAGGGCACAATATTGCCTGATTTTTTGGTTTGTTTCGGTTTGAGTGTTTTGGGCATTGCTGAAGATCAACCCAGGTCCTTCTGTATGGTAGGCAGGTTCTCTACTACTGAGCTATATATCCTTATAGTTTTGCTTTGGAGTTGCTGTCTAGAATTTGTGATTTTTGTCTCCCAGTGAGGGAATATAAGGCAAATTCAAACTCAGGAACGTTTTAGAAAATAAATGACCTTACTTTTCAAAAGTGTCCTGAAGGATTTGAAGAATCATTCTAGATAAAAGGAAAGTAGACATAACTTTTTGTTGCTTTTTTGAGACAGGGTCTCACTGTGTAGTTCAGGCTGGTCTTGGAATTCACTGCATAGCCTAGGGTAACTTTGGACTTGCAGTGATCTTCCTGCCTCACCTCCTAAGTGGTAGGAGAAAATAGGCATAACTAAATGAAACCCTGGATTGGATCCCAGAACAGCAGATTACCTTTTCCTTGTGCTCTAAAGAACATTAGAAGAACAATTAGTAAAATTTGAAAAAAGTCTGGAGGTCAGCAACTAATACAAGTGTAAAATCATTTGAAAATAAAATTTAAAATGGAGACTGGGGTGTGGCTTAGTGGCATACTCGCCTAGTATGTACAAGGCCCTGGGCTTCATTTTCAGTACCACAAAAAGAAAAAAAAAATACTAAAAGGAGGAAAATCCTTAAAACTAGCTCTTCACACCCAGAAAAGTCCCAGTATTGGGTAACTGGATAAATGGTACCTGCAAAGAGCTTGGATCCATGTTGGAGCCATAGGAAGATTATTTGTTCACTTATGTGCTTAGGGTGCTAGGGACTGAGCTCAGGCCTTGTGCATGCTGGACAAGCACTCTACCACAGTGCTACACCCCATCACCATCTATTCAGGCCTGGAGACAGGATGTTATCTCGAATTCATTGTGCACATTTGCCTCTGGAAAGAAGCCATTTGGTTCTCCTACATTTTTAAGGCTGCCTGGGGCCCCAGTATGGTGGGAGGAATATCATGCATTATGAGCGAGGACAGCAAGGCCCTGGTAAGTCAGGCACTCATCTCCTGATGAATCTTCCCACTGCCAGATAAGGGTTGGTTTTGATTTATTTATTCATTCTTTTTTTTTTTTTCTTTCAATGTGTGTGGAGGTGAACCTAGTAGCTTGTACTTGCTAGGCAAGCTCTCCCCAGCCCTGTGTTTCTAAATTTTTTTTTTTTTTTGACTGGTCTTTAACTTGTTCATTTGCCCAAGTAGCTAGAATCAGAGGCTGTACCACCAGGCCTAGCCTAAGGATTTTTCTAAATGAGACTGGGTTGGTCTCAGTTTGGACACTTGCTCTGCAAAAGGAATTTCTTCTAACTATGGGGAGGATGTGTGTGCACATAAACAACAATGCAAACTGCAAGTCGGTCTTTAGCTTTTGTAAAGCGCAGAATGGACCTTCCTAGGAATGCAGATGGTGGATGGGGATGCATAGTGGGGTGCAAAGTGTGGCCTAGGTGAGTCACATCACCACCCCGAGCCTCCTTGGGTGAGGTGGAGTGAAGTATGAGGATCTAGGGGTGGAGCTGTGCATAATACTCTGCTTGTTAGCAGTCAGAATATGAGTTTAGAAATAACTGTTTCAGGTGGAGCTGATGTTTTTGTCTGACTCATTGCCACTATCTGTTGAGTTCAAGAATGTCATCACCAGACCTTTCACACACAGCTTGGAGGTGGGAGTTCATTCTAGACTCCAACCTTCGTGTTCAGAGAATTCTCCCAGGGGGCTGTGGTACTGCAGCGGCTTAGCCTGGTGCCAGCCTTCTAGTGGTCTCTGCCCTCATACCTCCTTCTAGTGTGTTTTCTTTACTTATCCCCAGATGATCATCTAAAAATGAAGCCCTTCCTTCATTCCCTTTTGTCTTCAGGTTATGATTCAGCCTCCTCAGACTGGTAGCCCCCCTAACAAGGCCCACTGACTTCTTGTTCTTTCAACTTCTTTCGGTTCTCCTTGAACCCTAACCTTTTGCCTTAATTGAACCAACCTGCCTTCCTTCCATTTCTTTTCCTTGGGATTAAATCCAGGATTTCCAACATACATGCTAGTAAGTACTCCACCACCGAGGGTACATCCCAGTCTTTGTTTTTGGAGATAGTCTCAGTAAGTTGCCCGGGCTGGCCTTGAAATTGTAAAGACCTGCCTCAGCCTTCCAAGCAGATGGTATTTTCAGCTTGTACTACCATGCCTGACTTTGAACTACTTTTCTGACCTCCAAACTCCCATAACCCTATGCTTTCACTCCCTAGATTTCTATACGTAATTCTGTTACTTCTGCCTGTGTCTTTAGCCCTTGCTTATCCTTACCGCTGAGCTCTAATGGTCCCTCCAGGAATCTGACTGCTCTTGTTTCCTCTCAAATTCCATGCCACTCGCCAGACAGAGCTGACCATGGCTCCCTCATCTCTTCAGTATCCAGCCAGGCCTGATGTAATGCAGGGTCTTGGAAAATGTGAGTGAATTGATGGCTCTAGGCACCTGTCCTAGAATCTGTCTGGTTCTTAACCTGTGGCTTCATTAGTTTATTTTAGGCTCATGTGAAATACCTAGATTATAGGTGTCCAGCCTTTCAGATTGCCTGGGCTGCATTGAAGAAAGAGGAATTGTCTTAGCATGTAAAATACATGATATAAGGGCCAGGAATTTGGCTCAGCGGCTTAAGTGCCTGCTTGGCAGGTGCAAGGTTGTGAGTTCGAGCCTTGGTACCACCAAAAAAAAAAAGTCACATAGTTAATGTATATAAGTGACAGTGTTTTCTTTTGTGTTTGATTTATTGTTTTACAAAATAATACAAAGAAACATTTAGTGAGAAAATTTAGATACCTGCTATATAACACATGCCTGTCTTCACAGGCGCACACTCGTGTAGCTCAGTCGAAGCACTGTTAATTGGTAACCAGGCCTCCAAGCACAAGGAAGGTGAGATACACTGAGGTTTTGATTCCACTGACTAGTGAATGGGGAGGCAGGGTTAGCCCTGCCCTGTGCCCTTCCCCATACCTGCACAGCCAGCGCACACTGAGTCACTGTGCAGTCAATTCATGAAAAATATTGCTGAGGGCCATGTAGTAGTGTTAGCAGCTTATGATCTTGGGGGCTGCGTTACTGGCTGTCCAGATTGGACATACCTGATCTAGAGGTATAATTTCCATGATTGGCCTTTGGCCTTTTCCTCATTGTGCCACAAGACAAGAAATGCCACTAACCCTCAGATTACAGCTTTACCTGTCAAAAGGGTTGAGGAGCACTGGTTCTCTTGTTGCTCCCCATCACCAGGAGCTTGCTATGGACCAGAAATATCTGGAGCTAGCAGGGCAACTAGGCCCCCTGACGGAATTAGTGGCTTTCCTAAGGCAGCTGATTATCTTGGTTTAAATAGCTAGGCAGATAAGTTTTGAGTTCATAGGGCTTTCTTCCTGTGGAAACTTGTGACTTAAACTCAAAACACTGAGGTCTTCCTCATGTGGACTAATTCCTCCCGTCAGTACTGTTTGCTCCTGGCTTCTAGTGTATATACACAGAAATACTACATCTGCTAAAAGAAAGAATAGATAAAACTCTTTAAGACATAGGTGTAGGCAAAGACTTTATGAACAAAACACTGTTCGCTCAGGAACTATCATAAAGAATCAACATCAGGAATCTCATCTTACTAAAAAACTTTTGTTGTTGTTGGTTGTTTTAGGGTTTTTTTGAGACAGTCTCACTATGTAGTTCAGGCTGGCTTTGAACTCTCTATGTAGCCTAAGCTGGCCTTGAATTTATAGCAATCCTTCTGCCTCAGCCACCTGAGTGCTGGGATGTAGGCATGTGCCACCATGCCTGGCAGAAGTCTCTTGGATTTCGGAACTTGTGACCTTTACCATCCAGGCCATAGGTGGCCATTAGTATTTGGGCATGATGTTCTCCAGAGGGTTTTTGGTGTCCCTCAGTGACAAGAACCGCTGTGGAGGAGACAGCTACAGGGAGATGCTTTCTGATAATAGGGCAGCAGCTGCCTGCTTGTTGATTTGCTGCTGTCATGACCACAAATGTTTAAAAATAATTTGTAGGGAGAAAGAAAAAAAACAGCGGTTGGTGTTTGTGTGTCTATGTGTGCGCCACTGCCTTTATCAGCGGCAGACAGCGCAGAGACCACAATCATAGAGAAAGGAAGAAGGCACTGTCGGTAGAGAGGAAAGGTGAGGACAAGGGCAGCGGTGACCCGTGAGCATACCCAGCGGCAGCAGCCGCCTGGGGAGAGGACAGGGGGCAGTCGCCAGCTCCCTCCTCAGTCTAGAAAACAAGCCTAACTCAAGTTTCCTGGGAGGGCTGTAACGACTGTTGGAGGCCAGGCACACACTGTTAGTGAGTACTGGTTATGTACTTTATGTGCCCAATGATTCCACGAAGTCTTCAGAGCGTCCATTTTCACTTGAAGAAAAAGGTTTTTTGTTTTTTGGTTTTTTTTGTGGTGCTGGGTATCAAACCCAGGGTCTCATGCATTCAAGGCAAGAGCTGTACCACTGAGCCATATGCCCAGCCTGGAAATTGAGTCTTGAAGAGACTAAGCCATTTGTTCAGAATCGACAAACCTAGAAAGCATTAGAGTCAGAACTGCAGCCAAAGCTGCTGCCCCTAGAGCCTGTATTTAACCTTCACCCAACGAAGTGCTCACACTGACTTTTAATATTAGCATTACTAATAGTGTTTGTATGGTCATTATTTTATCTGAACTCACAGGAGCTCTGGGACAATTTATTTCACTTTTCAAAATGAGAAACTGAGACGTACTGAGATCAGATTACAATAATGGGCCACATTGTCAGGAACCTGCCTTGGCTTTTTCTTTGCGTGCCCCACCCTCCAGCGTCTGCCTGTGTTTGGGAGGCCCACAGGCCTCAAGGCCCAGCTGCAGTCCTTGCTGAAAGCCTCACATCTTTTCTCTGTCAGACAGCAGTCACGGGAATGTCCTGTGCCATCTTCCCTCCGCAAGAGAGGTTGGCAGAGAGCAGCAGATGCCCACAGTCAGGGTCATGTGCCGCTCAAGTGCCGAGCTGGAGAAAAGACCCTCTTTCCCTGCTGCTTGTGACCAGGCTGGGCAGGTCTCGATGAGGAAAGCTCTGTCAGAACAGCTCTGTGACTAGAGGGTGCAGTTAACAAGCTGAAGGATGAAAGGCCGTGTCAGAGGGGCCCATGGGAATGTATACTTGCCCTATGTATGACTTGCCTCTGTGTGCTCCATATTTGTTAGTTTCAGTCACTTTACAGTAGTTCGAATGTCCCCATTAAGAATGAGTCAAAGCCTGGTATGGTGATTCGTGCCTGTTATTCCAGCTGCTTGGGAGGTAGAGGCAGAATGATCACAAATTCAAGTTCAGCCTGGGCAACTTGGTGAGAGCCTGTCTTAAAAATAAAATGTGAGTCAAGGAGTGAGATGTGGTGGTGGTCCTTGCCTAGAACCCCAGCACTTGGAAGGCTGAGGCAGGAAGATTTTGAGTTCAAGGCTAATCAGGCTATATAATAAGTTCAAGGCTGGCCTCAACTGCAAAGTAAGACCTTGGCTCCCAAAAAAAAAGAAGCAGGGGGTGGGGCTGAAAATGAGGCAAGCTCAGAAATCATTACATTTTTTTTTAATCATTAGTTTTTGTTTTTGTTTTTGGTACCGGGGATCAAACTCATGACCTCGCATTTACCAGACAAGTGCTTGAGCCACTGAGCTAAATCCTCAGCATCATTAGATAGTTTTTAGGACAGGAGTAGAATATTTAGCTGAGACTAGAATCTGAATGAGGAGAGCTATGCTACTCTAACTAAATTAGCAGATTGTGAGGTAAGAAATCCAAATTAGTTACAGTGATTTTTTAAAAAAAAAAAAACGAATGTCTTGTGTGTTGTCTTCCATTCCCAAGGTAGTAAGTAATATAGTATAGTGATTAAGAGCATAGTGATTTTTTATTCCATTGCACTGTGAGGCCCCCTCTTTTTTCTTTTTTTGGTGTGAGCCCCTTCTAAGCTCTAAAAATGGGTGATGGTAGTAGTTGAACCTACTAATTTTGTCCTATTTTATTTTTACATAATAGAACTTATTTTGAATACAGGATCGTGTGTGTGTGTGTGTGTGTGTGTGTGTGTGTGTGTGTTTTAACCTAATTGTTGCCTGAAAAGTCTCTAAACACTGCCTAAACATAATCTTAGACCTGGTGTGGTGGTGTATGCCTGTAATCCAAGCACTCAGGAGGCTGAGGTAGAAGGATTATTGCAAGTTTGAGGCAAACCTAGGCTATAAAGTGAGTTCAAGGCCAGCCTAAACTGCATAGTGAAGCCCTGTCTCAGAAAGACAAAAAAGCATAGTAACTGAGTAATTACATTTCATCAACTTACCGTATTTTATATAGCCACATATTACTAAATGCAAGATTATTGCCGGGTTTTCTGTGATTTGAGTAACAGGGCTGTACACATGTATTCCTGATCCAGCCTGTGGTACAGGGCCAGGCCCTTTCCCAAAGGTCCTTGCTGCCCTGGATCCACATGGCTCACCGGAGTGAGCATTCATGCTCCTCTGTCAGCTCTGGGTGAAGAGCAGGTCCCTCTGCTTTCTTGCTTGAATAACCTCAGTCTTTAATTTGATAGGCAAAAAAATGACTTCGTATTTTGAGATCATTTCTGAGAATTAGCTCTCTCCTTTCCCCCATCAACAGCTTTCATCTGGCTGCCTCAGAACTTTTTCTGAAGAGACTGAGATGCAGATACTGAGAGCAGAGTCTCTCCCTAGACAGTCATCAGTGAAGCCTCATTGGAGGGACGGAAGGGTGATGTGTTAACTTTCTGTCACCATAATGATACCTGAGATAGTCAGCTTAAAGGGAGGAAGGGTTTGTTTTGGCTCAAAGTGTTGGACGTTTCCGTCTGTCTGCTTTTGGGTCTGTGGTGAGGCATCACATCATAATGGGAGTGCATGGCTGAGCAAGATGGGCTCGTCTTCAATCCCAGCACTCGGGAGGCTGAGGCAGGTGGAGCATTGTGAGTTTGAGGCCGACTTGGGCTACAACACAAGCACAAGGCCCGCCTGAGCTACATAGTGCGACCCTGCCTCAAAAAAACTGGGGCTGGGAGTTTGGCTTAGTGGGTTAAGCGCCTGTCTGGCAGGCGTGAGGCTGTGAGTTCGATTCTGGTGCCACACACACACCAAAAAAAAGGTGGGCTCACCTGAAAGATAGGAAGCGAAAGAAAGCAAGAGGTAGGGGTGAGGGACCCACACTCCCCTTCAAGGGTACACTCCTGATGACCTAAACATCTTCCAGTAGTGTCAACTGGGCATTAGCCCATGAGCTTTTGGAGTACACATACCCAAAACATAGCAGTTGTGCAGGACTTGAAGTTCAAAAGGGGACAGATTTTGAAATGGGCCCTCAGGGGAAGCCTCTCTAGAGAAAGATCTAAGTACCATGGGTGGCCCTGGTGACAGATAGGCTTCTGAGCATGCCTTCTGCAGATGGTGCACTGCACATGGGAGAACAGGGCTGGGTGGAGAGCAGGTGCTCAGGAAATGTGTGTGAGATGGATGAATGAATACATGCACACAGAGACTTCTGTTCCTGGGTTAAAGAGGATTACTGGAAATAAGATAAACAAAGGAAATGGGAGCTAAACTGAGCAGATGACCAGTTGCTGTCGTGGTGAAGGGTGGAAGGAGATAGATGTATGGGGTTTTCATGGTGCCCCTTCCTTCCCCGGCCCACCTGTGTGTCCACCTCTGAGTTTCGCCTGTGATCATCCCCTACCTTTGGCCCTCAGACACAGCATTGAAAGTGGGGGCTTCCTTCCTACTCCCTCTTGCAGGCTAATAGGGTGTGCTGCGTCTTTTCTTCCTAAACATTCCATGTTTAACATGTTCATAAACATTTGATAAGAAACAACCTTTTTGATTCCTGGTACCAAAAAGAAGAAACAAGACCCTTCTGAGTATCTCAAAAACTAATCATTTAATGAGAAAGCAGGCCGAGTTTGTTTGGATCTGTGAGGTTATTCCTGTGTCCCTTTCTTGTCAACACTCCTATCTGCTTTTCCTTCATTCCCCAGCCGTGGGGATGTCCTGCGTAGCAGATCTGTTAATGTACCTGCTCCAGGGGAGCCCTGCGTTGGGTCCCTTCAGCCCCTTGTACGCAGGTCAGATGCAGAGAGGGCCCTGCGAGTTGAGACTGGGAGATGGTCCCGGGCAAGTCGGTAGCTCACAGTTGACAAGTGGTGCAGCCCTTGCCTGTCATGTTGAAGGCCCTAGTTTCAATCCCCGGCACTGAAGGGGAAAAAAAACGCTCGTGGTTGAATCAGCAGTGATACAGTAAATGAGTGATTAGAGCATGAGCCGCTTTGCAGTGCCATGGTCGCCAAAGCAAGTGTTTGGCTCTGCTAGAAGGTATGTGAGCTGGGTTTGTGTACAGTGGGTGTCAGAGCAGGAGTCTTACTTGCACATGCTAGGTGCTCTACACAGGTACATTGATCTAACCTGTGAATCCTACCAGCTAAGTGTTCTCAGTATTCCCTTTGGAGGGGAGGTACTAAAGATTGAGCCCAGGGCTTTTCCACTAAGCTACATTTCCAGCTCTTTTTGAATTTTGATTCAGGGTCTCACTTAGGTTGCCCAGGCTAAGCTTGAACCTGAGATCTCCTGCCTCAGCCTCCCAGAGTGCTGGGATTATAGATATGTGTCACCATGACCAACCAGAGAGTCCCATTTTCTGGAGGAGACTCAAGGGTGTAATCATTTGCACAAGGTCACTGTTAGTGGAAAAATAGGGACTTCAGCCCAGGAAGCGGCTCCTGAAAAACTATGTTCTTTCTTGGTACACTGAACCTGTCATCTTGAAAACACTCCAGGCCTGGGACAGCCCTTGCAGAGAGAAGGCTCCTTGGACCTAAAGAGCAGCAGTGTAAACTAACCAAGGGCAGAAGCATGGGCACAGTCAGGCGTGTGCGGGCTGGGGCCCATGAGGACTTGGGTGGCCCTGCCAGTGCAGGGAGCCCGGCTGCTTGGAGAGAGCAGCCGCCTGCCAGGTTGTGTTGTCAGAGCTCCTTCTCTGCGTGGCATGTTGATGTCTCCTGTGGGTTTTTGATGGTCACCATCGTAAGTTGCTCTAGAAGCACAGGGCATTGTTTTGCTCTCCCCTGTCCAGCCCACGGCTTGGCACAAAGTTGCCACTCATTGTGTATTTCCTAGCTGGACGCTTGACTCTGTCAGAACTAGAGCTTTGTGTTGGAAAATAGCTTATTGGCTAAGAGAGTAACTGTGCTTTGCATTTTCCTGAAAATGTGTACTCCCTGAGAGGAGTGGATTTCCAGACTGTCCTCAGAGGTGATGAGTCCTCACTAAGTCAGCTAGCTGGGGGAGCAGGCTCCGTTAGGTTGGGGAAAGCCAGAAAGATCAGGGCCCAGGTATCTGGCCAGAAAACTTCAGGCGTCAGTCAGGAATGAGGTTTTGATGCACGTTCAGCGCCGCCACCCCCCCCCATACTTAAGGCAGTTTTGGGGACAACAGTTGTGTTGGGGGCTAATTTGTGGCACTGACTTTATTTTCTCCCTATTAAAATACTTCGCTTTTTTGGTGACCTTGGCTTTGTTTTTGTTGACCTTAGTGATTGCATTACATATAGTTGGAATAGTCGGGCGTGGTGGCGCATGCCTTTAATCCCAGCACTCAGGAGGCTGAGGTAGGTGGAGCGTGAGTTCAAGGCCGGCTTGGGCTACAATGTGAGTGCAAGGCCAGCCTGAGCTGCATAGGGCGACCCTGCCTCAAAAAACTAGGGCTGGGAGTTTGGCTCAGCGGCTTAAGCGCCTGTCTGGCAGGCGCTAGGTTGTGAATTCGATCCTGTGTGCCGCAAAAATAAATAAATAAATAAAAATAAAACAGTTGGAATATTTGATCATTTTTATTTTATGCGTTGGTGGGGATCAAAGCTGGGGCCTTGTGCATGCAAGGCAAGCTCTCTACCATTGACATACATCTTTGTCCCCTAAAATTAAAATATTTGAATGTAGTAAATTTATAAAAAGAAACAGCAGTTAATAAAATTGCTCTCCAGCTGGGTGCGGTAGTCCATGGCTCTAATCCCAACATTCTGGGAGGCTGAGGCAGAAGGATTGCAAGTGTAAGTCTAGCCTGGCCAATTTAGTGACTTCACATGAAGTTGTCTCAAAGTGAGCAACAAAGAAAAAAGGGGATAGGGGTGTAGCTCAGTAATAGAGTTCTTTCCTAGGCCCTAGGTTCAGTTCCTGGTGTTGAAAAAATTGCTATCTCACATCCTTTGTAGCATTAATTTGCTATTCTGTATTTAGATTCAGTTTAAATCTGTGTTAAGTACTTTTGAGATAGCACATTCGCACACACAGTCTTCCTTTTAAATCCATGGGAAGCTGCTTGTTCTCTGACTTCCAAAGTTTGCCTTTTCCGTTACTTGGGCAAGTCCTGAACTTAAGCAGAGACACCAGCCCGTCGTCTGCAGCAGTGGGTGTCATCCCCCTGGACTTCAGCAGCCTGAGTTAATTAAAAGGTTCAGATGAAGTTAATCAGGTTTGGAACACTAATTTTGTGCAGTGTTTTGATACAATTCAATGAGTCATCTTTTGGCAGAGTGGCTCTCCATCCCTGGCTGTTTGATCTTAATGGGCCGGGTTTATAATCTGCGAACTGACGGGAGGCGCTCTTCAGAAGTGCAGAATCAACAGCAGTGTGTGCGCATGTCTGGCTATTTGGGAGCGGTGAAAACAGAACAAAGAAGAGAATTTAATAAGCAAGATTTCTTCAGGGGCGAGGGTCAGTCCTGAGGCTGCTGCCTTTCTAGAGCATGGGTTTCTCCCTGCCCCCTCCACCCTTCTGGCTGGAGTGCTGACATTTAAAAAAGTGAAAAAGGCAGCTTCTGTTTGCCTTACTGAAATAAGTGGCCCAACTGACTGGTGCCCTTGCCAGTGGCCCCAAGAGCACTTCAGATGTGGTCAGTGAGCTATGTGGCCGGTGCCAGTCTGCCGGTCCTCAGCCAGGGGCCCGGAGAAGCGGCGGGGCCAGCTGCTTGGCTGCCATCACTGTTGCTTGAGTGCCGTCCTGTTTCTCTCTCAGATGAATCCGCTCTTGCTCTCTGAAGACTGATGGGCAAGGTTTACACGGCCTCTGTCTGCACTGTTTGCTCTCTGAGCACGTAGTTGCGATGAATGCACCCGTCAGAAGAGTTCATGGCCCATCTGGAAAATGCATCTGACAAAAATGTGGTCAAATAGGGGCCTTTCTGAAATGGGGACGAAGAGCCAGACTGCTTGGCCTCTACGTTCATGCACGGGCCTGCCATTTCTCCCGCATTGCATTAGGTTAGAAGCCAGATCTGAGTTTACTTTCCTGCCCTGCTACTCAGCAATTACAGTGAACAGCCACTTAATGTCTGACCCTGCATTCCCTCACCCATGGAGTAGGTGGTGGGACTGACCGGCCTCAGCAGGTTGTTAGGATGAGGGACTGAGTGATCATACACGCAGCATGTTCGGCCCGGTGCCTGGCACATAGTGGGCACTCTGACACTTGGGGCTCTACTTCCAGAGCTGTTTTCCAACCAAAGGATGAAAGTTTTGTGGTAAGGGCTGAAAAAAAAATTATCTGTACTCCATGGTCCCTCGTGGCAGTTGTCTTTTCTGTCCCAGTGACACAGAAATGAGAGGATCGTGCAGGAGCTACTGGCATAGTGTTTCCACTAATGTCCCTCAACCTAGCAGCTTACAAGCAAATAGCCTTACTTGGTTGTGCTGAGCCCCTGGGCCTCGGGTTGCATGGTCCGAGCAGCCTACATTTGACATTGCCTCTGTGTCTGCTCAAGCAGCTCTGGTACCCGTTCTCTCGCTGAGGTCGTATTCCTGTCCTCTCAAGAGCCAGTGATGGAAATACTCACTGAGTGTCCACACAGTCCAAACAAATCATCCTCAGGGGCTGGGGATATGGCTCAGTGGCATGGTGCCTGCCAGGCAAGCGTGAGGTCATGAGTTTGATTCCCAGTACCAAAAAAAAAAAAAACCAAAACAAAACAGAAAACTCACAACCAGATGAAGCATCCTCTGCTTTGGCTAGACTAAAGCAGATTTCCAGATTTCATAGTTTTCATGGGATATTCTGGGAAGAGGCTTGCACCAAAACGGAGCGGCTTCCACTTCCACAGTCTTCCTCTGTCAGCCTTCAGATGCTTGCTGGAGTGCATTTCCCACAGATCAGGAGATCAGCAACATACCAACGAGTGGGAAGTTATATTTAGGTGATGACACATCGGGGTTAGCCAGCACCCAAATTGTCATCCAGTTCAAGTTGTTTGCCAAGTGGACAGGTGGCACGAGGGCTCTACAAGTTGTGTCTCTGAAAGAGAGAAAGTGAGATTCAGCATGAGCAGGTATCCTGGAGCGTTGGGGATGCAGAACCCAATACTGGTCACGAGCAGGTGACCAGGGAAATTACAGACCTGGGGCTTTCCTCCAGCCAGCATTGGCACTGAGGAAGATGTGGCCCGCTAACAGGTTACGGCTACTTCTACTAAGGCCTCTGTGGTTGCACATGTGCTTCTTGAGTTCTCTGGCGTGATTTGTTCCAATGACGATCACATTCAGGTATAAGAGAGCCGCCTCTCTCACCTTTATCCTGCACTTGGGTCTGCCTGCTGGATGTGTGCTCAGCGAGGCAGGCTGGGTGGATAATGAGTCCATGGCTCTTGCAGAGCAGTTGTCAACCCTGGCCGCTCGTTGCTGAAAAAGCTTTTTTTTTTTTTTTTTTAATTTTTGTCTTTGTCTTTTGAGACAGGGTCTTGCTATGCGGTTCAGGCTCTTGGGCTCACTTTGTAGCCCAGGCTGGTCAAACTTGCAACGATCTGCCTGCCTCAGTTTCCCCAGTGCTGGGATTACAAGAGTGCGCCACCACACCTGGCTATTGCTGAAACTTTATGAGCAGGAGCCAGGTGATTGAATTTTTGTTTGTTTGTTTTTTGAGCTCTGTAGTGTAGGCTGGCCTCAAACTTGCGATGAGCCTCCTGCCTCAGCCTCTCGAGTGCTTGGGATTGTAGGCATGTGTCACCACACCAGCCAAATGCTTGGACTTTTAAAAATCCACACAGCAGCCGGGCATGGTGGCGCACGCCTTTAATTCCAGCACTCGGGAGGCTGAGGTAGGAGGAGCATTGTGAGTTCGAGGCCGGCTTGGGCTACAGCGCGAGCACAAGGCCTGCCAGAGCTACATAGTGCGACCCTGCCTCAAAAAACCCAGGGCCGGGAGTTTGGCTCAGCAGCTTAAGTGCCTGTCTGGCAGGTGCGAACCTGTGAGTTTGATCCCTGGTGCCGCAAAAAAAAAAAAAAAAAATCCACACAGCAACCTCAGATTGCTTAAGTTTTCTTCCTACCTTAGTTTTTAGGGCGAACCCCTGTAGTAATCATATAATTTGAGTTCATTTTTCCCATCAGTAGGTGGTACTGAGACTTAAAGTGCTTGAGCAGCCATAGTTTGCAGTACTGTGCCAGGCACCCAGGGCTTGGACCTTGATGCTGAGCCCCATGTCTCAGCTTCCATTCTTGAATAGTTTGTGGTGGAGGAGGAAGAGCTTCACCCCAGGGACTAGTGTCATACACTGGGCCACTGTGTGCGCAGGTGTAACTGAAGATGAATGCCAAGGAAGAGACTTGCTGGGTCTGGAGGCCACAATGGATTGTTTGGGTGGGTAGCGCTGCTTTTGCTGCTTTTCCTCTATTGCTAAGGACGAGGTGCAGTGGCAGTAGAGTGTGCTTGTATCCTAGTCAACCAGGTCATGGTTCTGTGGTGGGCGGTTTTGTTTGGGCTCAAAGTTTTTTTTGTTTTTTTTTTTTGTTTTGTTTTGTTTTTTTGTTGTAGCCCAAACCAGGCCTTGAACTCACAACGCTCTGTCTACCTCAGCCTCCTGAGTGCTGGGATTAAAGGTGTGCACCACCACACCTGCTGGGCTCAAAGTTTTAATCTTTTTTTTTTTTTTTTTTTTCTCCTTTTTTGAGACAGGGTCTCACTGTGCAATTCAGGCTGACCTTAAAATCACTTTGTAGCCCAGGCTGGTCTCAAACTCTTAGCGATCCTCCTGCCTTTGCCTCGCAAGTGCTAGGGTTACAGGCATGTGCCACCATGTCTGGCAAAAGCTTTAATCTTTTTTTTTTTTTCTTAGCACCTGGGCTTGAACTCATAACCTTGCGCCTGCCAGACAGGCGCTTAAGTCACTGAGCCAAACTCCTGGCCCTGGTTTTTTGAGGCAGGGTCGCTCTGTGTAGCTCAGGCTCAGGCCGGCCTTCCGCTCGCGTTGTAGCCCAAGCCGGCCTCGAACTCACAACGCTCCTCCTACCTCAGCCTCCTGAGTGCTGGGATTAAAGGCGTGCGCCACCACGCCTGGCAAAAGCTTTAATCTTTTTGGGGTCTCCTTACACATAGTTCAGACTTAAAGATCATCAGAACCTTTTGTCTCGTTCACAGCCAGAATTAAATGTCCATTTTTGAGTTGACATAGTCTTCTAATGACCCAAGTCTGAGAATTTAGCCAGCTTTTCTGGCTGAAGCAGCTCTTTGAACTGATGCCTAGAATGTCTGCCTCCCACTCCTGACCTCTCCTCAGGGCCATAGTCGGGGCCTTTGCCCTCTCTTCCCCTCCCTCCCACACGCCTGCCACACATGGACATACTTTGCTCACTTGCTTTGCTGAGGCATCCTCAGGGAAGCCTTAGCTGAAGCCACCCTATAGATGGTCAGACTCTCATCATACTGTCACAGCCAGTTTGCTTTTGTAGTTGTTCCTCTGACTGTATTTGGATAAACAAAGTACATTAGCTTTTTGTTTGGCCCACATTTTAATTAATGTGCTACTTCCTGTAAGAAAGAAAGATGTTAGCCAGGTGTGGTTCCACATGCCTGTAATATCAGCACTGGAGAGGCTGAGGCAGAAGGATCATCATGATTTTGAGGTCAGTCTGAACCACATACTAAAACCCTGTCTCAAGAAAGATAGAACAAAAGAAAGGTTTGTGCTAATATTGTTTGGACAGTTAAATGCCAATACTTTGTACTCTGAGTAACTAATTTAAAGATAACAATATGAAATGTATTAACCTCATCATTTTGTTTTGAAATTTTGGGGGTCTTTTTTAAATAAAAGAAAAGAGACGGAGAGAGAGAGGAAGGAAAGGAGGAGGGAAGAAAGGAAGAAAAAGATAGATAGGTGTTACTGGTATCTATAAGCATTCATTATAATAAAACCAGCTTTATAACTTCCTTTCTTTTCCCTCTTCCCAGTTCTCCTGAAATTCCGCACGGATAAAGGAAGAGATCCTGGTTCTGACACTTACGGGGAAGATTCAGAGCTCCTGCTTCATATTCGAAATGATGTGCTCGACTCACTGGGTGTGAGCCCTGACCTGCTTCCCGACGACTTTGTCAGGTGGGTCTGGATATTTCTCAGAGTTTAGCCTGGACAGATAAACGTCAGTGTCCAATATTTGCCTTGATTCAGGGAGACCCGTCTTGGAGACCCAGCATTCTGAAAATTCCCTGTCCAGCATTCTGCCAACCGTGAGCCTACTGTCTCTTTCCTAGAATGAAAGTATATGAAAGATAAAAGGGGTGCAGGTTCTGTTTTTGTCAGTAGGTAAAAATACTTACATTCACATGGTTCATAATTCAAGTCAGGCTGGGCGTGCTGGCACACACCTGTAATCCCAGCACTTCAGAGGCTGAGGGAGGAGGATTGCCACAGATTTGAGGCCAGCCTCGGCTACAGAGTAAGTTCAGACCGGGCTGAACTACATAGCAAGACCCTGTCTCAAGGAAACAGAATTCAAGGCAGGAGCCAGGTATAGTGGTGCAGGACTATAATCCCAGCACTCCCTGAGGCTGAGAGGAGGATCACGATTTCAAGCGTAGTATGGGTGACTTAGTGAGACCCTGGGGCCAGGGGGCAGTATAGGGTACGTTAACACTGTCGGGTCCACGTCTTGTTTACTTGCTGTTATCTTTTGGGTGCCACTTCCTGATAAGTGGATAATGTCTTCTTTTCTACAGCTGTGTCGTATCCCAGCATGTTGACCTGGGATATATTATGTATTTGTTTTGTGTTTGTTTGTTTGTTGTGGTACTGGGGTTTGAACCCATGACCTCCAAACTAAAGTATATCCTTGTAGTTTTTAGTTTTTGAGACAGGATCTTGCTAAATTGCATAGGCTGGGCTCAATTTTGTAATCCTCCTGTCCCCGCCTCTGGTAGCACTGGTATTACAGGCATGAGCTACCACGCTGGACTCTGGAGCAGTGCTGTTTCCTGAAAGCTTATGCTTTCATGGTCACAGAACATTGCAGTGTCACCTTGGGTTGGGTTGTTGCTTTTTGTTTTTGTTTTTTGTTGTTGTTGTTGTTTTTTTGCAACACCAGGTATTGAACTCACAACCTCGCACCTGTATAGACAGGCACTTAAGTCACTGAGCCAAACTCCCGGCCCTGGTTTTTTGAGGCAGGGTTGCATTGTGTAGCTCAGGCCAGTCTTGCACTCGCGTTGTAGCCCAAGCCGGCCTCAAACTCACAACGCTCCTCCTACCTCAGCCTCCGAGTGCTGGGATTAAAGGCGTGCGCCACCACGCCCGGCTCGCCTTGTATCGTACACCATGGGCCACTGTGTGCACAGGTGTAACTGCAGGGGAGTGCGTAGGAAGGGAGGTGCCACTTTTCCTCTATTGCTAACCTGTCAGTTTGTATCTCCACCAACAAAAACACCCAGGTTCTCAGCATCTTCCCCCTTGGGTACTAAGGATGCTCTCACCTTAGATTTCTAGTCTGCTCTGTACACAGTCAGGCTTGAGATTTGACTGAGGTGGAATAGTGACCAGATTGTGAACCCTTCCAAGCAGTTCTGGGATCACTTGTTCACGCTGCCTTTGAGAACTTCCCAGAGTGCTTTTCGGTAGCTCCAGGTTACAGCACTGATGATGATGGCTGCAATTGATTGAGCAGCTGTTACATGCCAGGTAGCAGAACAGTTGCTTTATATCCAAGGTCTCTTAATCCTCACATCTTCAAATGCATTTTATAGGTGAGAAGACCAAATCGTGGAGGAATTAAGCAGTCCACTCTAAAGTTCTGTAGCTAGTCACAGTAGCATCGTGCAGTGCAGACTTCCTGGGCTTTGCCTGCCCAGCTGCATGTGATTGCCTCAGCAATCTCTTGAATTGTATGTCTTTCCCTCTTTAAATTTAGGTCAGGTTTTTTTGTTTGTTTTTGTTTTTTGAGATGGGGTCTCAGTGTATATTCTAGGGGTTATGGGTGTGCGCCCCACCATGCCTGACTACTTATAATCTCTTAGCGGTCCTTTTATTTCCCCTCCCACTTTTTATTAAAGGGAATTGAGCCCAGGGCCTTCACACTGAGCTACTTTTTTTTTTTTTTTTTTTTTGAGTGAAGGGCTCAATGAGTGACTAAGTTGCCCAGGTGGAGCTCAAACTTGTGATCTTCCTGCCTCGGCATTCTACAGTACTGAGATTCAGGTGTGTGCCACCATGCTCCACCCCTAGCCTTCCTCAGTATGTATGTGTGTGTTTGTTTTAATACTGTCTCAGAAAGAAAAAAAAAATTAGTTTCTTCTTTCCCAGTTCCTTTCTTCACTTCCAACTGGGAACCTTTGGTTTTGGTTTTGGTTTGGTACCGGGGATTGAACTCAAGACCTTACGCTTGGCAGGCACTTGTGCCTCTGAACTGTATCCCTGGCCCCCTCCAACTGGGAACCTTGTTTATGCACTAGACACCGCCAACCCATTTAGGAACAGCATTGGTCTTTGAACCACCTGCAGAACCCTGAACTAAAAAGCCATCACCTAAAACAAGACAGCAGTCTATGTGGTGCTTGTGTACTGCTGGCACCATGAGGTCATGGGCTGGTGACATCACAGGTCTGTCCTGTGCGGAGTTAGCCAGGCACTCATTTCTTGGTGCAGGGAGACCCTGTATGTGAGAAGCAGTTGCCTGCTGTGTGCTTCATGGCAGAAGGTGGGCCGAGGTCACACGGGGCTTCAATTCCAGCCGACCCAGCAGGCTGCAGCTGCCCAGTGTACCTGGTGCCGGGTGTCCAGCGCGAGCATGCAGCTGAGTGGCTCACTGGGCCACTTACAATGATGAATGGGTCGGCTCTGCCCCACCGGCCTAATGAGCTGCTGGCCAGCTTTTCCCTGCCCACCCGCTACGGAAGCTGCTTTCCCACATCTCGGTCTCGTGTGCTCAGGCGCTGCAGTTCGACTGCCTTTTAAGTAAGAGGCATTGGATGGGCTCTTGAAGCCTGTCCGTGGACAGACCCAAGTAGGCCTGGGGTGGAGTGGGGCGCTGGCGAGGAAATGAGCCGCCGTCTCGCAGCTGAGCCACCCTCACAAATTGCTGGGTGCTGCCCTCCAGCAGGGAAGGCTGTGCACAAGCCTCTGTTCCCTTCATCTGCCTGAGATCTGCCTGCCTGCGTCTTTGTGTTACATTATTTATTCTCTTCCCAGCTTTATTGCTTTTCAGATTGTGAAAGTTAACAGATCTCTGTATCTAGAAAGTGTAAAGTGGAAGAAGGGTTTCAACTGTAATTCCAGCCACTGTCACATTTCCAGGTCTAGGATCAGAAATTT
Organism: Dasyprocta punctata; assembly: GCA_004363535.1. Lineage (NCBI taxonomy): Eukaryota > Metazoa > Chordata > Mammalia > Rodentia > Dasyproctidae > Dasyprocta > Dasyprocta punctata. The sequence goes on along the minus strand of RJWM01007747.1, from coordinate 43,321 downwards.
TCTTTGTATATGTAATTGTGTTTTTTCTCTGTTTAACTGTCAAAACATACTGTGCTATCTAGTTTTTTCCAGTGTATCATGGACCTGTGTGTATAAATAGAGAATCATGTCAGCTGTGTCTCATTTTTCATTGTCTAGGTATGAACGAATGCCTTATTAGTTGATACTTAAGATTTTGTTGTTTTCCACTACTTTTTTTTTTTTTTTTTTTTTTTTTTTTTTTTTTTTTTTTTTTTTTTTTTTTTTTTTTTTTTTTTTTTTTTTTTTTTTTTTTTTTTTTTTTTTTTTTTTTTTTTTTTTTTTTTTTTTTTTTTTTTTTTTTTTAGCGGCGCCAGGGATTGAACTCACAGCCTTGCGCCTGTCAGACAGGCGCTTAAGTCGCTGAGCCAAACTCCTGGCCCTGGTTTTTTGAGACAGGGTCGCACTATGCAGCTCAGGCTAGCCTTGTGCTCGTGTTGTTGCTGAAGCCAGCCTCTAACTCACAACACTCCTCCTACCTCAGCCTCCCGAGTGCTGGGATGGGATTAAAGGCGTGCGCCACCACACCCGGCTCTGTTTTCCACTAAGATAGATACTTGATAAACATTCATAGTTTGTATGTATGACATAATTTACATTGTGTCTAATTTGTTACTATGGTAAAGTATGTATAAATTAACCATTTTAACTTTTTTGTGTCTATGTGTGGTACTGGGGATTGAACCCAGGGTGTTCGCATTGAGTGACGTCCCCAGCCCTTCGTTTTTACGATTTTTTGAGGCAGGGTCTCGCCAAATTGCCCAGACTGGCCTCAGAATCGTGATCATCCTGCCTAAGGCTCCCAGGTAACTGGGATTACAGGCATGCACCACCACAGCCAGCTTCCTGGCTCATTTTTAAAATTTTGGAATGGGATCAATCCCCAGTATTTAAAAAAAAGGTTTCATCATGCCAGAAACTTCCCTCTTGGTGTCTTGTGCCATCCTGTAACCACTGATATAGTCTCTTACTCTCTGTAGTTCTGCCTTTTTCATAATGTGATGTAATGGTATCATAGACCCTGTGGTCTTTTGAGCCTGGCTTTTTTTTGTTTGTTTGGTTGGTTGGTTTTTTTTGCAGCACTTACAACCTTGTGCCTGCCACACAGGCATGTTAGGCACGGAGCCAAACTCCTGGCCCTAGTATTTTGAGGCAGGGTCGCACTATGTAGCTCAGGCCGGCCTTGCGCTCACGTTGTAGCCCAAGCTGGCCTCAGACTCCCAACGCTCCTCCTACCTCAGCCTCCCGAGTGCTGGGATTAAAGGCATGCGCCACCACACCCGGCTAAGCCTGGCATTTTTGGTGTAGTTTAATGCATTTGAGATTCATTCATGTTGTGGTATAAACCAGTAGCTCATTCCTTTTTGCTGCTGAGTAATATACCATTGTATGTTGTCTGTTTACCAGATTAAGGATGTTTGCATTATTTGGGATCATTATGACCAAAGGCATTCTAAACATTCACCTCATTCTTTTCTTTTTTGGGATTTTTTTTTTTTTTTTTTTTTTTTTTTTTTTTTTTTTTTTTTTTTTTTTTTTTTTTTTTTTTTT
>RJWM01007747.1:15221-41652 GCA_004363535.1 Dasyprocta punctata | reverse complement strand
TTTTGGGATTTTTGAGACAAGGTCTTGCTATGTATTTGAGGCTGGCTTTGAATTCGCTGTGTAGCCCAGACTGCCCTGAAACTCCACGGCTATCCTCTGCCTCAGCCTCCCGAGTGCTGAGATTACGGTCATGTACCACCATGCCTGGCTCTTGCTTCATTTTTCTTCAAAACATTTATCATTAACTGATTTATATACTTGGTCCTTTTGGTTTGGTTTTGTTTTGAGACAGGGTTTCACTGTGCAGTTCAAACTGGTCTTGAACTGACTTTGTAGGCCAGGCTGACCTCAAACTTGTGGAAATCTTGTCTCAGCCTCCCCAGTGCTGGGATTACAGGTGTGCAGCACCACACCAGGCTTCTTGTCTGGCTCTTGAATTAATTTTTTTTTCACATCATGGTATGAGTTAGGGGGTGAGTTTAATTCTTGTGTATGTGTAGCATACCCTTGGCTTCACACATGCCACACAGATGTTCTACTCCTAAGTTCAATTTAATTATGTCGTATACTATGTGGAGATCTTTGCAGCATTCAGGAGGCTGAGGCAGGAGAATCACCATGGGCTGTAGTTTTCCATGTGTCATATGTTGTATAGTCATGCAGTGGCCCTTGATAAGCAGGAGGAAAAGCCGTCTCTGAGGTTAGGAGAATGGGAAGAAAGGTGCTTTGTGCTGCCAGGGCGTGAGAAGATGACCCCTGCAGACACTGCTGCTGGGAGCTGGCATGGATAGAGTCTAGGTGTTTGGCAGTATATATCCAGGCCGAGCGTTTGTATATTTAAAAATTTGCCATATGGAATAGTTTAGTCTGTTTTGTTTATTTTGTTTTGTGACAAGTGCTTGCCAGGTCAGACTGGCCTCAAAGTCAATATGTAGCCCAGTCTGACTGGGCATGGTGGCACACTCCTGTAATCCCAGCACTCAGGAGGCTGAGGCAGAGGATCATTGTGAATTCCAGACCAGCCTGTGCTACAAAGAGTTCAAGGCCAGCCTAAACTGCATAGTGAGACCTTGTCTCAAAAAATAGGGCCTAGGATTTAGCTCAGTGGCTTAAGCGCCTGCCCGGCAGGTGCAAGGTTGTGAGTTCCATCCCTGGCACCAAAAAAAAAAAAAAAAAAAAAAAGTAGCCCAGTCTGGCCTTGAACTTCTGATGATCCTCCTGCCTCAGCCTCCCCAGTGCTGGGATTAAAGATGTGTACCACCATGCTTAGTATGGAATACTTTTGTTAACTGTACCAAAATGGATGATTGCTATGTCAGATAGTGTGTATATCTTTCGATGTATTGCATGACAGAATAAATAGTAGTTGATATTACTTAGATTTAAAATTACATATGTTAGCCAGGTGTGGTGGCACATGCCTTTAATCCCAGCACTTGGGAGGCTAAGGTAGAAGGAGTGTTGTGAGTTCGAGGCCGGCTTCGGCTACAACGCAGGCACAAGGCCAGCCTGAGCTACATAGTGCAACCCTGTCTCAAAAAACCAGGGCTGGGAGTTTGGCTCAGTGGCTTAAGCGCCTGTCTGGCAGGCGCAAAGTTGTGAGTTCTATCCCTGGTGCCGCCAAAAAAAAAAAAAAAAAAAAAAAAATTACGTATGTTTAGATGTGTGCACTTTTAAAAACATGTCTAGGAGGATCAGGCACAGTGGCACAACTCTGTAATCAGCTCTTTGGAGGCTGGAGGCAGGAGAATCACAAGTTTGGCCAACTTAGTAACTTAGCCAAGACCCCATCTCAAGATTTTAAAGAAGGACTGGTGTTGGGCATGGTGGCACACACTGTAATCCTACCACTTGGGAGGCTGAGGCAGGAGGATTGCCATGAATTTGAGGCTAACCTGGGCTGCTAGGGAAGCCCTGTCTCAAAAAAACGAAGTACTGAGTATGCAGTTCAGTGCACAGACTCTTGAGTTCAATCTCCAGTGTCAGGAAGAAGGAAAAAACCAGCTCTGTATGGGAATTAGTAGAACACAGCTCCTGTGTTGTTGAGGTGTTCAGTACAAATATTTTGGTCCCCAGGATGGCCAGTTTCTGGGAGCAGGTGACAGTATCATCAGCTACCATGTGCCTACCGTGTGTCCTCTGGACGCTCCACCCTGACCCTGCGAGGCGGTTCCCGCAGGTGCTGAGGACTGCAGGTTGGGCGACTGGCGCGTGTTAACACAGGCCCGCGCCTGGATCAGCCGGGAATAGAGGCCGAGCCAGCCCCGTTCTAGTGAGAGCAGAATTGCGAGAATGTGACCGGGGCAGTAAAACATCTGATATTTGTGGGACCTTATTTTTAGGAAGCACAGATATAATCTTTCCTTTGACTTTAAAAAGAAAAGAGTGTGTGAAAGAATTCCTTCTTGCCAAAGTTCAGAGGTCTTTCCCAACCACTCCCAGCCCCCCAGGTCACACTGAGTTTTCATGCCGGGAGCTTGGCGCAGGCCGTCTGGATAGGGCAGTTCGCCTGCCGGTGAGCCAGGCACTTCTGCAGCTGTCAGCGCCCCGCTCCCCTGCGCTCGCTCCCTGGCGCCGCGCCTCACCTGTGCTCTCTTTGTAGGTACTGCTTCTCCGAGATGGTCCCAGTGTGTGCAGTGGTTGGCGGGATCCTGGCACAGGAAATTGTGAAGGTAAAGAAAGTAACTCGCATGCATAGCATGACTGAAGTTGACAGAGGGGTGTGCAGATCGTTCTGGGAGCTGCCCAGCTCTGACCCCACCAGGCCTTGTCTTGTGCCCTGCCTGTCCCTCTCTGTCCCGGCCTGGCCCGACCCAGCCCAGAGCCAGTCAGCAAGGGCCCAGCGGAGTTGCCAGTTCCTCTGCTGCTCACAGCGCTGTGATCCCCACTTAACAGGAGGACACCAAGGCCCTGAAAATGGACTCCAGAATCCCCATCCATCACCGTAGTTTCAAAGCCCCTGTCCTTGTAATCCAAGCACCACAGGCATCTGTGGAGGAGGAGCATGAGTGTTCACGCTCTTCTCAGGGTCCCACAGCCCGCAGCTAACCAGTGCAGCTCTCTGGATGTCTTCTGGAATGTTCAACTTGCTATAAAACTATTGCATTCCCCATAGTAGATTTTACTTCCTTCAGGGACCTTGCTATTTGCCCTGCAGTGCTGCCTTTGCCTTTGGCCGGACTTCACCCTTCCATGGCTTCCTGACTGTCTGGACAGACTTGCAGTAATGGCTTCTCCCATTCAGGCATTCACGCCTGCTGCGATGGTTTCCTCCAGATGCGGACATGTCCCGTCAAGCTCAGCAGGACAGTTTAGTTGGAGTCTAGCTGTCATCACTTTGTTTAAGACATGGAGATCAAGCCGGGCGTGGTGGCGCACGCCTTTAATCCCAGCACTCGGGAGGCTGAGGTAGGCGGAGCGTTGTGAGTTCGAGGCCGGCTTGGGCTACAACGCAGTGCAAGGCCGGCCTGAGCTACATAGTGTGACCCTGCCTCAAAAAACCAGGGCCGGGAGTTTGGCTCAGTGCCTTAAGCGCCTGCCCTGGCAAGCGTGAGGTTGTGAGTTCAATCCCCGGTGCCGCGAAAAAAAAAAAAAAAAAAAAAAGACTGTGAGACCTTCCTGGACTCGTTTTGACTTTTTTTTTTTTTTTTTTTTTGTACCAGGAATCAAACTAATGACCTTGCATTTGCCAGGCAGGTGCTCATGCCTCTGAATCTCTGGCCCCGTTTGGTCCCAGTACTCAGGAGGCTGAGGCAGGAGGGTCACATGAGTTCAAGGCTAACCCAAGGTACATAGTGCAACCCTGTCTTTAAAAAAAATTCTGGCTAGCCTGCCTGGCAAGTGCAAGGTCCTGAGTTCAATCCCTTGTACCCCCAAAAAAACCCTGGGTAAATAAGGTAGTAGAAAGCTGAAAGTGGTGGCACACACCTGTAATTGCAGCTACTTGGGAGGCTGAGGCAGGAGGCATTAGTTTGAGGCCAATCTTGGCAATACAGATGTGTCAAAAAAAATCCCCCAGGCAGGCAGCGAGTGTGGAGTAGGGCTCTGTGCCGGAGCCTGTGCCCTACAGGCCTGGTTCCTGCCCTGAGTTCCTCCCTGCCTGGCAGCCAGGCCTCAGGTGTCCCCCCAAGTGGCCCGGCACCCCACACTCAGCCAGACCCAGCCCACCTCTGCCTGTCCTGCTCCACCTTTGCCGGGGGTGGAGGAGGGACGCTGGGGCAGGTGGCCTCCACCCCGGCGTCTGCAGTGGCTTCTCTGCACCCCAGTCCCAACGCTGCTCCCTCCTTCCTGCCCACGGGGGACAGCTGCCGCCCAGCATCTTGTTTCTGTTTTCCCAGGAAGCAGCGCACTCTGCATTCTTGGTTGCTGGGTGTGTTTGGAATCTCCTCTGACCCCGTCTTGCTGGGGAGCACTTTACACTTAGCCCACGTTCACCCCATGCCCTGCTCTCATCCTGCCGCTCCCCTCGTCACTGACCCAGCCTCCAGCCAGCTGGCAAGAGGGCCCTGCACTGTGGGCCTCATCTGACCACCTATAAAAAGGAGGCATCGGGCCGAGGACAAGTGGCCAGTCTGTTCCCTTGGGACCGTCTCTTGTTTCCTTCCTGTCTGTATTCTTCCATCTACCACTGTGCTCGCACTCCCAAGCCCTGGCTGCCCTTGCTTTCCCTCCATCCCTGGTCCCTGGGCCCCGGATTGGCACCTGGCTGAGGCTGGGCACAGTGTCACACGGCTGTGGTCCCAGCAGCTTGAGCAGCTGCCGCGGGAGCGTCCCTGGAGCCGGGAGCCCCAGGCTTGCCCGGGAGTACAGTGAGAGCCATCTGTTCGTGCGATTATGATCATCAATCAATAAATGTAGAAAATGGATCATCGGTAGCTTTGCTCCTACAACCTCCAGCTGTGGTTTGCTAGGCCATTGCACCTGCCTGGGTGTGTGGCCCCCCTCAGATCTATTGGTAGTGCACCCCTGGTCCCCATCAACAACAACAGGCTCCTAACTATCAGAATTTAGTATGTGCCAGTTCCATTGTAAGCCTGCGCACACTTTATCTTCATCAGAGTTTCTAGCAGGCAGGTAGCCAGGTGCTATTTATTTTTCCGTTCTGTAGACAATCCTCTTTCTGCTTTTTTTTTTTTTTTTCCAGCACCGGGGATCGAACTCACAGCCTCACACCTGCCAGACAGGCGCTTAAGCTGCTGAGCCAAACTCCCGGCCCTGGTTTTTTTTTTTTTTTTTTTTTTTTTTTTTTTTTTTTTTTTTTTTTTTTTTTGAGGCAGGGTCGCACTATGTAGCTCAGGCCGGCCTTGTGCTCACGTTGTGGCCCAAGCCGGCCTTGAACTCACAACGCTCCGCCTACCTCAGCCTCCCGAGTGCTGGGATTAAAGGCGTGCGCCACCACGCCCGGCTTCTGCTTTTTTCTTGAGACAGGGTCTCACTGCACAGTGCAGGCTGGCCTTGAGGGTGTGGCTCTCCTGCTCCTCCCTCTGAGTGCGGGGATCACAGCCACACCCTGCCACACCTAGCTGCAGGCCGCTCTGTGGTCCAAGCTCCTTCCCGCACAGGGGCCTTCACAGCATCCGGAACAGAGCAGATGCCCGGTGCGTTGGGCTTGGGTGAGTAATCAGACCGGCACCTGAGGTGGACAGCACCACAGTGGGCACGGAGGTGGCGCTCCCTGGAGTCCTTAAACTGCACTGGGAGCTGCGTGGGGATGTCCTTCTCTCCAGACGGTGGCTTGTGGTGAAGCTTTGTCCTTGTGGGGGTGTCTCTTTACAACCTCACTGTCACCTCCGAACCCCTTCCTTAGAAAAGTGCGTGTGTGCACAGGACTTGCAAGCCACCAAAGCACAGCGGCAGGGCCCCTCACGCCAGCCTCCCGTCTCCACCCACATGGAAGGGCTGAGGCAGGAGAGGGGCCAGTTCTGGCCAAGTAGGCAGTCTAGCAAGACCTCATCTCAAAATTTGTATTTTTTTTGTTTTTTGTTTTCCCCCGGCACCAGGGATCAAACTCACAGCCTCGAGCCTGCCAGACAGGCACTTAAGCTGCTGAACCAAACTCCCAGCCCTAGTTTTTTGAGCCAGGGTCGCACTATGTAGCTCAGGCTCAGCCTCCCGAATGCTGGGACATCTCAAACTTTGAAGAGGCTCTGGCTTCAATCTTTCATACCGAAAAAAAAAAAAAAAAAACCCAGCAGAACAAATGTCAGTGAGCAGTTCCTCAATAGAGTGGGTAGAGTCATTCCAAGGACCTGTCCTCATCTTTACAAACATTTGGTTCTGTTAACCCCACAAGATAACACGCTTTCTGCAGCTGAACGGCATCACTCCGTGCTCTGGGCTCCAGCCCAGGCCTGACCCGAGAAGATCAGTCAGTCCGTGTCCTCAGGAAGGAGCCGCACCGCCTCGGCATGTCCCTTGGTTAGATGTGTTCCCTTGGGGAGGCTGCAGCGTTAGACAGCGGCAGTGAGTCACTGCCTGCCCAGGGGCACAGCCTCCAGTCATCATCCTGCTACCTGCGCCATGGTGCTGCTTCGTGCTGCCTGTTGCTTGGGGTATTTATGGCGTATTGTGTTTTAATCCTCCATGCAGTACACTTGTTCTCATGGACATGGAAAAAGTAAGGTTCAGAGGTTAAATGACTGGGTGTGATGGTGCATGCCTGTCGTCCCAGCACTCAGGAGGCTGAGGCAGGAGGATTGCTATGATTTCAAGGCCAGCCTGAACTACATAGGGAGACCCTGTCTCCCAAAAAAAACAAGTTAAATGATATGCCCGGACACACATCTGGTAAGGGACAGAGCAGAGACATGACAATCAAAATTGTCCCCTAGGCCAGGTATGTTGGCACACACCTGTAATCCCAGCTTAAAGTATAGGCATGAAATCGGGCACTATAGCATGTGCCTGTAATCTCAGTACTGGGGGAGGCTGAGGCAGAAGGCCCCTGAGTTTAAGGCCAGCCTGCACTTACATAGCAAAAGACTCTGCCTCAAAAAATAACAGGAACTTTTTTTTTTGGCATTCCTGTGAAGCCCCTCTAGAGCAAATTCTGTCCCATTCGAGAACCATTGCCACCTAAGGATTCCTTGTACTTTCACTTTTTTCCTTAGACGTCTGGACGGTAGGTGTGCTTTTGTCTGTTTATCCTCACGGACCCTTTGCAGCTGAACTCCCTTTGGTTTTCTCCCCAGGCCCTGTCACAGCGGGATCCCCCTCACAACAACTTCTTCTTCTTTGATGGCATGAAGGGGAACGGAATTGTGGAGTGCCTGGGCCCCAAGTGAGCTGTGACTTGGCCCTCCGACCCAGGATGTGACCGCAGCATGCCCACCTGTACTGCCCGACCCCGACCCCTCCAAGCCATAGTGAGGTCACCAGCCCAGCCCAGGTCACTGCCCCAAGCGCGGAGCTGGAGCCAGTGCCCCAGACCCAGAGTATGGTCTCAGACGTGCGCTTGGACGTCTGTCATGACGCAGCCACATCACAGCTCCTAGGGGCCTGCTCACCTTGCCCGGGAGCCTCGAGGTACCACCTCGGACTCGGTCCCTGCCTGCTGTCCTAGAGAAGAGTGTGACCTCAGGTGGGGAGCGAGGCCTGAGCCGAGTGACACTCCAGTGAGACCCTGGGCACACACAGACAGGTGCCACGGCGGGCCGGGCGGAATGTCCGTCCTCCTCGTCCTGGAAAACAACAGGTGGCCCCGTCCGTGCAGCTCGTGCTGGAGTTCGGGATTAGTGAGCTGCAGCCGGACGGGAGGAAGCGCGGGCTCCGTGGTGAGTGGAGCTGCAGTGGGAGCTCGTTTTAGAAAAGCCAGGCCCGGCTGACCAGCGCCCGTGGAGTCCCGTGGTCACCCTGGAACCGCAGCTGTTGGTGTTCCGCAGATTTTCTACATGGTTCTTTTAATAAGGAATGATAATAAAGTTATTTGCTTTAGGCTTTGTGTGTGTTTTTTTTTTTCCACATTCAAAGCTGCCTGGGTGTGATCCCGCTGCTGCCCTTTTAAACCTGCAGAAATGTCGCTGGCCACACTCCCTTTGCAGCCAGGGTTGCTGTCCCAAATTCTGGAGTGCGCACCCGTCACTGTGCAGCTGGCTGCCCCAGGGCCGCTTTTGTGGTGCGGTGGCTGCGGCCCCGCCGGAGCCTCAGAGGCCTCTGCTCTGGCCTCTCCTTGGAGGAAGGAACGCAGTCTGAGTAAGGCTGTCCCGTTCCCATCACCACAGCCTGCCCCGACGGGCGAGCGACCGCACTGGGAGAAGCAGCTGCAGCCTCGGCCACGCAGCGCAGCTGGAGGTGCCCGCTGTGGGACACCATCAGTGCCCAGTGTGGCATCAGGGTCCACAGTTTCATTGCCGCTTAAATTTCACGGGTTTTTTGAGACTGAGCGCGTTCCTCCTTTGACTTTGCACTGTGCAGCCTTGGTCACAAGGGGGAGCCAGTGGGCCTGGGCAGCGGCACGATTGCGGCCGCCTCCAGCTCTTTGCAAACTTTCCACCTCTGCTTGCGCGGCAGAGGCTGAGTCCCCAAGGAGACCCCAGAGGGAATGGGGGGTGGGGAGTTGGTGCGTGGACTGCCAGCCCCAGGCGAGAAACGGTGACTTTCCAGTTATACCCCTTACGGGCTTTCCTCACTTCCCAGGAGGTGCACAGTGGAAACCCCGAGGCCTCTCGTGCCCCCGCACCGGGTGGTGTGCAGCCCACTCAGGAAGGAGGGGCTCACCCACGGAGGGGCTGGGGCCGCTAAGTGAGAAAAAGCTGGGCTCTTTGGGGCTACAGGAGTTCTCCATTTCACACTGCTTTCATCTCTGGTTCGTGTAGTAGCAACATTCTGCTAAGTACTTAAGGTGCTGTGGTCAGTGAACCCTCAAAATGTGCTAGAGAGCTGGGTATGTGGCCCACACGATAATCCCAACACTTGGGAGGCTGAGGCAGGAGGATGGTGAAGCTTGAGGCCAGTTGGGACTAGATAGAGTATCTGAAAAAATCAAGCAAACAAACAAAAAACGGTGCTGCTCTGCCTTCTGCGGCCTCCTGCGCTGGTCAGACCCCTTTCCAGCTCTTGCACTGTCTTGATGAATGGAAATGCCTGCACCTCGAGCTCCATAGCTACTGCACCTCGTTGCAGGTGCGGAAGTGAGGCTCAGGTTCAGCTGGCAAGTCAAGAGCTTCATAACTAATAGCCAGTAGCTTAGTGCCTGGCACCTTTGAAATTACTTCCGTTTTGTAATTGTTCACACCCCGCCGCACCCCCCATGAGGGTTGGTCGGAAGGAGACAGCCTCACCCCCAGGCAAGGGCTTGGCCTGGCCGCTGAGCAATCCCATGAGCAGACTCATTTAGTTCAGGTCACTTCTTAGGCTTTGTGGGAACGAGGAGACGCATGTTGCCCATACACAACGCTGATGCCCAGTGGGCATCTCAGGCCCAAGTGCTGAGCCAGGCCCTTCCGATGAGTCCAGAAGGGCAAGAGGATTTCATTTTTAAGCCTGTGAAACAGTTAAGCAATATATAATCAAGCACTAAGAGATTTCCTCTTGCAGACTGTTCAATGTGGGCCAAAAAACAGGAGCAGCTGCTGGGCTTGGTAGCGCACGCCTGTAATCCCAGCATTCAGGAGGCTGAGGCAAGAGGGTCACCTCGAGTTCAAGGTCACTCGGCTACATAGTTCAAGGCCAGCCTGAAGTACAGAGTGAGACCCAGTCTCAAAAACAACAGGACCAGGGATACAGCTCAGTAGGCACAGCACCTGCCTAGCAAGCACAAGGTCATGAGTTTGATTCCCGGTACCAAAACAAAAGAACAACAAAACCTGGCTTCAAGTGGGGGGCAAGGGTGCAGGCCTGTAATCCCAGGACTAGGGAGGCTGAGGCAGGAGGATTGCTGCGAGTTCAAGGCTAGCCTCAGCTACAAAGTGAGTTTAAGGCCAGCCTGAACCAAATAGAGAAAACCCTGCCTCAAAAAAGACAAAAAAAAAAAAAAACACCCTGGCCTCACTTTCATTTCTCCCCAGACATCACCCCGATAGCTGGAGAATAAATCATCTCACAGTGCCAGGTTTAACCCAGATTCTGCCACTTAGCTGTGTGCCTTTGGGCAACCGAGTCTTTGGACCTCAGTGGCTCCCTCTGTGAAATGGGTATGATAGTCTGTCCTGAGGGTGGGTTGGCTCATGTGCTTAGGCCTTCACCTTCAGCACCTGCACCAAAGAAAAGAAAAAGTAATGCGAGCTCCACATCTGTGGGGCCAAGTGAGTTTATTCTGCACAGATGACTTTGTCAGTGTTAGCTATTGTGCATACACGTAAATATGATTGCTTCCCATTGCTGGGACAAGATGCCTGAGATAAATCAACTTGGAAGAGGAAAGTTTTCCTTCATCCCTCAAGTGTCAGAGATTTCAATCCATGGTCAGCTGAGTCCAAAGCAGAAACACAGAAGACGAGGATGAAGAAGACACTGCTTCCCTGGGAGCAGGAAGCAGAGAGAAGACACCAGGGATTGAACTCACAACCTTGCGCTTGCCAGACAGGCACTTAAGCCACTGAGCCAAACTCCCAGCCCTAGTTTTTTGAGGCAGGGTCGCACTATGTAGCTCAGGCCAGCCTTGCTCACGTTATAGCCCAAGGCGGCCTCGAACTCACAATGCTCTGCCTACCGCAGCCTCCCGAGTGCTGGGATTAAAGGTGTGCGCCACCACACTGACTCCTAGCCGTTTTTATTTTGACACAGAGTTTCATTAAGTTGCCCAGGCTGGGCTCAAACTTGTGATCCTCCTGCTTTAGTCTCCCAAGTACTTGAGATTACAGTCATGCTCCTCCATACCTGATTTGGGGAATATTTTAAACCCAAACCATGACTATTTTATTGCAACTGCTTTCCCCCATCCCCACTTATGTTTGTTTTTAAGACAGGGTCTCACTATGTAGTTGATCCTGGCCTTGAACTAGGAGCAGTCTCTCTGCCTCAGCCTCCCAAGTGCTGGGATTACAGCTGTGCACCACCATGCCCCACTTATGTTTTGGGGAATCCTCAACACTGTACACCAAATTCCGCTCCCACTGTGTGTGTGGTATGCGCGCACCTGCTGCTGGGGACGGAATCCAGTGTGTTGCACCTGCTAATCCAGGGCGGTGCCTCTGGGCTAAAGCCCAGCCCTCACACCTGTATTTAAGCTGTAAGTCTGCTGTTCAGTGATGCTGAGCTATGTCCTTTGTGCATACTGAGAAAGACTTCTCTGAGACCCAGCTTCAGGGTTAGAGAGTAAATAAACATATCTTAGGTGTTGCCGTTCTCCAGAAAATGGGGAGGCAGGGGAGGTGGGGGAGGCTGGAGTTGAGGTGCAGTAGTAAGAATAGTTGCCAGAAAAGAGTAAGGGGTGGTACCATTCACGGTGCCAGAGTGAATCAAACCCGGGAGTGTTTTATCCCTAAGCTACATCTCCAGCCCTTCTTCTGTAATTTAATTTTTTAAAATCTGAGATAGAAGCTTGTGAGTTGCCCATGTTGGCCTCAAACTTGAGATCCTCCTGCCTCAGCCTCCTGGGTAGCTGGGAGTACAGGGAGCACCACTGTGCCAACTAGATTTCATTTACATGTCATTGTTCCCATAGTTGATACTTGTTTCTCGTACCAAACTGCAAGTTTTACAGAGATACACTGTAGTATTTCCTTTTATTTTTATTTATTTATTTATTTATTTATTTTGGTACCAGGATCAAAGTCATGTTCTTGCACTTTGCCAGATGTTGTGCCCCTGAGGTATATCCCCAGCCCTCACAGTAGTATTTTCTTTTCTTTTCTTTTCTTTTTTTCACAGTAGCATTTTCTAAGGGAGGAAAACAGGTACACAAGATGACCATTGCAGGATGGAAACATTTGGAGGCAGAGCAGGGCTACCAGTTCCAAGTTTGAGATAAACTGGCTAGAAGCTGCTGTTTGCAACAAGAGATAGTGGTTCATGGGTTTTGATTTTTTTTTTTTTTTTTTTTTTGAGACAAGGTTTCACTATGCAGTTCAGGTTGGCCTTGAACTCATTTTGTACCCCAGGCTGGCTTTCAAACTCTCAGTGATTCTCCTGCCTCAGCCTCCTGAGTGTTGGAATTACAGGCCTGCGTCACCACACCCGGCTTTTTGGCTGGTTTTTGGAGACAGGTCTCACTATGTAGTTCAGGCTGGCTTTGAATTCATTGTTTACCAGGCTGCCCTCCAACTCACAATCCTCCTTCCTCAGCCTGCCAAGTGCTGAGGTCACAGGCGTGTGCTGCCATGCCCAGGAGGGGCTGGTGGTATGGCTGAGGGTGTCACTTCCTGGTCCTCTGGGCCTCTCCGCCTCCTATATTGTGGAACCACTTAGAACCTTGGTTCTGATGAGTAGGTGATACCAATGGCTTTAATGTTGCCTTCCTAGGAGCCTGTTGGATTTTTCAGACAAGGTATGGCCTTCGCTGGGACTGTTCTTGGGTCTCTGACTCTTAGAATCTAACCTGGTTTGTGGGGGTGGATTCCCCACTTTCAGTACTAGAAAAGTGACAGGCTTAGTTCTATTAGAAAGGAAAAGCCAGCTGGGCGTGGTGGTGCACGCCTTTAATCCCAGCACTTGGGAGGCTGAGGTAGGAGGAGCGTCGTGAGTTTGAGGCAGGCTTGGGCTACAACTTGAGGGCAAGGCCAGCCTGAGCTACATAGTGCGACCCTGCCTCAAAAAACCAGGGCCAGGAGTTTGGCTCAGTGACTTAAGGCTGTCAGTTCAATCCCTGGGGCTGCAAAATAAATAAATAAATAAATACATACATACATACATACTGAGCAGACCCAGTGGCAAAATGGAAATAAGGAGGAAAAGAAGCAGTGAACAGCAAATACATTAATAGAAATTATCTCATCTAGAGCGGGAAGTGATGGCTCACGCCTCTAATCCCAACACTCGAGAGGCTGAGGCAGGAGGATCTAGAGTTCGAACCCAGTATGAGCAATGTAGTGAAACCCTGTCTGAAAACAAAAAATGAAACAATTATCTAGTCTGAGCACTAGGGGAGGTTGAGGCAGGAGGATCCCAAATTTTTGTTTTGTTTTGGCTTGGTTTCTGGTTTTTTGAGACAAGGAATCACCATATAGTGTGGGATGGTCTTGAACTCACTTTATAAGGAGATCGAAAGTTTGAGCCCAGCTTGAGCAAGATAGCAAAACCTTGTCTCAAAATAGAACATTTGAAAAGGATACATACAAAGAGAACTATCTAGACACATCATAATATATGAAAACCAAAAATGAAGAAAAGTCTTGAGAGTCACCTGATAAAAATGACACATTATAAACTGGGAACTGTGGCCCAAAGGATTCGGGATCCCTTATCAAAGCAATGGGAGCCAAAAGACAGGAAAACTATCTTTAAGTGCCAATGACAACTGGGGATTTAGCTCAGCGGCATAAACACCTGCCTGGCAGGCTCAGGGTTGTGAGTTTGATCCCTGGTACCAGAAAAAACAAAAAACAAAAAACAAAAAAAACGTGCTGAAGACAACCAAGGGCTGGGGATGGAGCTCAGCTGCAGTGCGTGTGCTTAGCAGACTTGGGCCCTGGGTTCAAATCTCAGCACAAAACAAAACAACCCAGCAGTGAAAATATCCTTCAAGAGAGCCAGGCATGGTGGCAAATTCCTTTAATCCCCGCACTCGGGAGGCTGAGGTAGGAGGAGCATTGTGAGTTGGAGACCAGCCTGGGCTACAATGTGAGCTCAAGGCCAGCCTGAGCTACATAGTGAGACCCTGTCTCAAAAAATAGGGCCGGGGGTTTAGCTCAGTGGCCTAAGTTCCTGTCCAACAGGCTCAAGGTTGTGAGTTTGATGCCTGGTGCTGAAAAAAAAAAAAAAAAAATCTATTGGAGCTGGGTGTGGAGGCACTTGCCTATAATCCCACACTTAAGAAGCTGAGGCAGGAGGAACACTGTGAGTTTTTTGTTTGTTTTGTTTTTTTTTGCGGCACCAGGGATGGAACTCACAATCTCGCCCCTGTCATACAGGTGCTTAAGCCACTGAGCCAAACTCCTGGCCCTAAGATCACTGTGAGTTTGAGGCCAGCCTGGGGTACATAAGCAAGTTCAAGGTCAGTCTGCACTATATAATGAGACTCTGTCTCAAAACAACAAACAACAACAACAAAAAAAGAAAAACAAAAGAAATTCGAATGGAGTTGGCACCTTGGCACACACTATAATCCAGTGCCGAGGCAGGAGGATTGTAAATTCAAATCCTGCCAGGTCAATTTAATGAGATCTTGTCAAAAAAAATAAAAAACAGCTGGGCGTGGTGGCGCATGCCTTTAATCCCAGCACTCGGGAGGCTGAGATAGGCAGAGCTTTGTGAGTTCGAGACTGGTTTGGGCTACAATGCCACCACGCCTGGCAGAAATTTTATTTTAAAAAGGAAATCATTTGTTCCCCCTAATTTTTTTTTCTTTTTTTTGCAGCACCAGGGATTGAACTCACAATCTTGTGCCTGTCAGGGCAGGCGCTTAAGCCACTGAGCCAAACTGCCAGCCCTAGTTTTTTGAGGCAGGGTCGCACTATGTATCTCAGGCCAGCCTTGCGCTCACATTGAAGCCCAAGCCAGTCTCGAACTCACAACACGCCTCTTACCTCAGCCTCCCGAGTGCTGGGATTAAAGGTGTGCACCACCACGCCTGTCTTTTTTTTTTTTTTTTGATACAGGGTCTCACTATGTAGCATAGGCAGGCCTTAAACACACTATGTAACCCAACCTGAACTTGAACTCAGTAATCCTCCTGCATCAGCCTCCCCAGTTCTGGGATTACAGTTGTGTGCAAGTGCCCAGTCCATTTTTAGTGTTTTTGGGACAGGGTCTCACTATGCTGTCAATGTTGGACTTGAACTCACCATGATAACTCTTGGCCCAGTTTCCTGAGTGCACCACCATGCCCCATATATAACTTTGTAGGACAAATTTGTTACATTGTCTGGTGGCAACAATACAGGTTTAGATGTAATAGATGTAGCAAGGGTCTGGGAGCTGAGAGTGAAGGAACCTATGCAACATAAAGGTACCTACATTATACTAGAAAAGTACACGAGATTAACTCTAAATAGATTATAAATGCTAAGGGTATATTTGTTTTGTTTTGTTTCGTTTGGGTGGGATGTATTTTTGTAATTTTTTTAAAAAGCTGAGATACACCGGGCGTGGTGGCGCACGCCTTTAATCCCAGCACTCAGGAGGCTGAGGTAGGCGGAGCGTTGTGAGTTCGAGGCCAGCTTGGGCTACAACGCGAGCGCAAGGCCGGCCTGAGCTACATAGTGCGACCCTGCCTCAAAAGAACCAGGGCTGGGGAGTTTGGCTCAGCGGCTTAAGCGCCTGCCCTGGCAGGCGCAAGGTTGTGAGTTTAATCCCCAGTGCCACAAAAAAAATAAATAAATAAAAAAGCTGAGATACAATTTTTATTTTATTTTTATTTTTGGTACCAGGGGTCAAACTCATGACCTTGAACTTGCCAGGCAGTCACTTACGCCACTAAACTAAATCCCCGGCCCCGAGATAGAATTTTTATTTATTTACTTATTTTAATTTATTTAATTAATTTATTTATTTTTGTCTTTTTGAGACAGGGTCTCGCTCTGTGGTTCAGGCTGGCCTTGGGCTACCTTTGTATCTTATTTGTGAGGCCTCAGGGCAGCTGTGAGGCAGAGCCCTGCTTGGATCTGGCTCCAGACGCACCTCCAGCCAGAGGGGTCTGGGCCACTCACAGGGGGGCTCTGGCACCCCCACCCCGTGAGCGCAGCCAGGGTGTCCAGAGAGTTTGAGCAACTCGTAGGCCATCAGCCATCCTGAAGACACCAGGCCCCGATGACACCCTGGACCCAGCGGGACAGAGGAGGCCCAGGCCCCTAGCATCCTGTCCCCCGCGCTGGGCACTAGCCCTGTCTGCCCGCCTTCCTTAGACTCTGCACAGCCGGCTGCCTGCTCTGCCGAGGTCCCTGAGCCCAGAACGGGCAAGGCGAGCAGAAAACGCATCCACTGTTCCAATCTGATTTTATTGAAAAGGAAACATACAAAAATCATGTACAAAAAAAATTAACCAAACATGTACAGAAAATTCATTCCGGTATCTACAGCAGCGCATGTACAATATTTTACAGGCTGGGCCACCCCTCCCCGCTCCCAGACTCCTCCCTCCGCTGAGATCCCCCCCTCCCTGACACCCCGTCTTCCCCCCAGCGCTTCGCCCTGGGGACTAAGGCTGGGGCAGCTTCCGCCAAAATCTCCCACCCCCCCAAATGAATGCCAGTGGTCACACGTGCTCTCTCTAAACCTATGCGATGAGACTGATGGGGACGGGGCGTGGTCACGGGCAGCGCACAGGATTCACAGTCTGGACCCCTCCTGGCCACCCCCCGATGAAGGTGAGGCGGGCGAGCCCACCACCCGCCGGCCGGCTCGGACAAGGCTGCGCGCCGGCGTGGGGAGGCCATCGGCCCCCGCCCTGGCTCCAGGAGGCCAGTGGTCACGTTTGGCTCATTTGTTCTTCACGGGCCCCCTCCCCAGGAGGAGGGGGGGAAGCACCAGGGGCCTGAGGCCAGGCCCAAAGTGAAGGAGCACTGGGGACCCCCCCAGCGTCCCCCCTGCAGCTGGAACGGGCAGCCAGCACCAGCAGCCTTTCCTGAGATGGTGGTGGGCGCTGAGGAGGCGGCGGCGGCGGCTCGGTCCCCACCCCTGGGTCACCGCCGCCTTCCGATGCCGAGTCCTTCAGCCCTCCTTCTGGGCACATGTCCATTGGGGCGCCCGGGCGGGCCGGGCTGGGGCAGCTGCCCTGGGCCGCCCCAGGACAGGCAGGGCTGCTAGTCCAGTATGCTACATGGTGCAGAAAAGTCCCCCGCACTGGCCAGGGCGTCAGGAGGCGGGAGGGTCCTGCCCCCCAGGTCCCCGACGTCCGCCGGGCGGATGCAGGCACCTAATTGGGCTCCATCTCGGGGGCTCCATGGCCCCTGGGTAAGGGCAGCAGTCCCATGATGAGATTGTACAGGACCCTCCAGGGGGACGGGCGGTGTCGCTGCTGCTCCTCTTGTCTCTGCGAAAGACAGAGAAGGGAGGTTAGCGGGGACCTGAGCAGTGACACGGGAGTGGGTGACCAGGGCGAAAGGCAGTGAAGACCCAGCTCGGTTCTGAGACACAGCCGCGCTGCCACCAACCCGGATCCAGCGCTCCTCCACCCCCGGGGCCGCGCGCCCCCTCTCTAGGGACACAGGTCACATCCTGGCATAGGCCCAGGAGGGAGGTGCACGGAGCGCGGAGGAGCGTGCCCTGCGGCCTGCGCCAGACCTGTGCGCCAGGCCACCCCCACTGAGGCTGCTCCCACTGCGCCCCCTTTAAAGGCCGGCACCGTAGTGAGAAGAGGGCGGACGCGACGGGGCGGCGAGGAGGGGCTGGTCCTCCCCGCAGAGGCCTCAGGTGTGGTTCGCAGGCTCCCTGGCCTCCAGGACCCGGAGGAATTCAAGGCAATGCTAAACATGATCCATTAGCTCCAGCGCCCCCTCCTCCTTGTCCTTGTCCCTGCAGAAAGGCCACCTCCTACAGTCGCTCAGTGAATGACCCTAATGACCAAATAGGGACCAGGCAGTGGACGCCTGGCACCAGCCCCTGCCGCCTCAACGCTGCCTTTCAGCTCCTGTGGCCGGGAGAAGGTGGCAAAGGAGGCACAGGTTAGAAAACCTGCCACCATCGGCGGCTGGGAGACGCCGCCAAGCAGGCAGCCACTGAGCGCTTTTGGTGGGGAGGGCGCCGCGCAGGGAGGTCGTGAGGGAAGACAGACGCATGCGCGCTGCGAGAAGGAGGCGTGCTCCTTCTGAGAGAGGGAAAAGGCCCAGAAAAACAGAGATCTAGCAACTTGAGACTGTACTCGTATGTGAGCTAAATCAGACACGCACGTGTAAACAGGGTATTGTCTCACTAGTGTGAGAAGCTGAAAGAAACAACGTATCTCTACGTGTGTAAAACATAGTTAAGAAGCCGGGCAAGGAGGCACACGCCTTTAACCCCAGCACTGGGAAGGCTGAGGCAGGAGGATCGTTTTGAGTTCGAGACCAGCCTGGGCTACAAAGTGAGTTTAAGGCCAGCCTGAACTGCATGTGAGACCCTATCTTAAAAAATAGGGCCGGGAGTTTGGCTCAGTGGCTTAAACTCCTGTCTGGCAGGCGCGAGGTTGTGAGTTCGATCCCCGGTGCCACCCAAAAAAAAAAAAAAAAAAAAAAAAAAACCAACCAACCAACCAACCAAACAAACAAACAAAAAAATCCTGCCCTAACCGGGCATGGTGGCGCAGACCTGTAATTCCGGTGTTCTGAGAGGCTGAGGCAAGAAGCTCACAAATTACAGCCCAACCTGGGCAGTTCAGTGAGACTTTGTCACAGAATAAAAAATAAAAAGAACAGGGGATGTAGGTCAGTTTAAAGGCCTTACATTCACTCCCCAGTCCAAAAAAATAAAAAAAGAATACTTTGTTGATTCTACATAGTATGCAGCAGTGAAAAGGAAGCGGAAAGCACCTTGGCCCAGGACTGTGGTGTGACACCCGGGCAGCAGCTGTGTGGACAGCAGCACACCGGAAGCAGGTCTGCAAAGCTAAACGCACGCCACAGGCCTCAGCGATTGTTTCTGGTCCGCAGGCAAAGTGCCGGGGCAGACAGGGGCCAGCACCTGCAAGGCGCTGAGACTGCCCCGCAGGCGGTGGGGGCGGGGGCGGCCGGAGGCCGGGGGCGGGGCAGACCTCCGGGGGGCGGGGCAGAGCTTCGCGGGTGTTTTTTATTTTGCTCTTAGCTGGGCTTTTTCCCCCGGTAAGCAAACAATGCAGGTGCCACGCTCGGAGGAACGGACTTGGAGGTGGGCGCGGGTGTCTGTCACCGAGGCGGCGGGGTCGCAGGCCGGGCGGGGCGGCCGGGGCCGCCGGGCAGCTGGGGGCGCTGCGGCCGCGCGGAGCTGAGCGGAGCGGGCGGCGGGGAGGCGGAGGCAGAGGCGGGCGCGGCCGCTGCGCGCTGCTGACTCATCCGCTATAAATAGCCCGGGATATAGGAGCCGCTCCGCCGAGCGCCGCCCTCAGTCCCCGCGGCCACGGGCCACGGGAGCGCCGGGCTCTGGCGGCGCCGCGCCGCGCCGCCCTGGGCCTGGGCAGGGCCGTGCCAGCCGCGGGCCGCAGCCTCGGCGGCTCCCCGAGCACCCCGCCCGCCCGCCTGTCCCCGCCGCGACCCCGCCGCACAGGCCGGCAGCTGCCGCACATCTGGCGGGGGCGCCCGCCGCCCCCTCCCGGCGGGAAGTCCCACCTGCCGCCCGCCCTCCCCGCACTCACCCTCCGCTCGTACTGCGCGTTGAGGTCGTCCGCCATCCGCCGCAGCTGCGCCCCGATCTCCCGGGCCCACTGCTCCTCCTCCCCCCGGACCCCGGGGGCCGCCTGAGTGGGACCGCCCGCCAGGGCCTCCGGGGCACTGGGCACTGGTGACTCGAGGTGCTGCTCGGCCGCTGAGAGAAGTGGCTGAGGACCTGGCGGAGGCAGAGGGGCGTGGTCACCACCTGCCACCCTCGGCGCCCCGAGGTGTGCAGAGGAACCCAGCTCCCCAGGGCCTGCCTCTCCCTTTTCTCGGCCACCCCCCGCCGCCTCATTTCCAGCGAGCCCTGCCTCTCGGAGCCAGGTTTCTCAGCTTCTCCGCGCCACAGATCAGAATGCCAGAGAAGGCCATGGGGAGGCGGCCAGCGACCCCCACAAGGCCTGGGGACGTCTGGCAGTCCTTCCTCTTATCCAGCCTAAGTACCTCTATTCCAAAATAGGGCCAAATCTTGCTGCAGATAGGCAAATTGACCCCCCCCCAAGAGGCCAAGGTCACACAGGGATACAGTGACTGACCCCACCCAGAGTCACAAGCCTCAGGTCTCCTGCCCTCTGGTGTCCAACCGCAGCGAGGCCACACCTCCGGATGTGGCAGAGGCCGGGAGACCAGAAGGCCAGACGGGCTGCCTGCGAGCGAGGCCTGGGGCTGGGATCCAGGAGATGCCTCCTGCCCCACCCCCGGCCAGGCTTTTTGGAGTCCCTCCCCCTGGGCACAGCAGGTCCTGGCGGGAGGGCTCCCTGAGGCCTAAAACCAGGGCCTCAGTTACCACATCTGTGACTCTGGTCCCCAGGTCCCGGGTACCCCAGCTGGTGGCCAGGAATTGAGCTTGGGAAGTTTTCTCTTTCCTTCCTGCCTGGGCTCCGGGGACAAAAGGGGGGTTGGGAAGGGAAATCAGGGCGGTCATTCCTCGCTGCCAGGCACCACAGGGTTAACAGCCCATCAGGCAGGGGACCTTTAACCCTTCCCTCCCCAAGACTCACCCTCACCCCAAGGGGACTTTCCCAACACAATGGCCCCTCCCCCCTTCCGTCTCCTGGGTTGCGGCCTGGGCCAGCTCCGGCCAAAGAGATGCAAATAAAGGCAAAAGGCCTCGCTCCCTACCCCTTCCCAAAGTCTGAAGGTGACGGTCCCCCCACTCTGCCCACACTCCTGCCCACTACCATCCCCCGGGGGGTCGGGGGGGGGACCTAGGCTGGGGGAGGGGAGCTGGGAAACAGCTGTTGCCCGAGGCCCGGAAAAGGCCGTGGGCTGCAGCTCGAAGATGGTAGTCAGATTCCAGGAGGGACTTCCCACTCGACCTCCCCCCCATCCCCGTCTCCCACCCAGCTTCCTGCTTCTCTAAACACAAAGACCACACTGGCCACACCCTCCCAGTGGCCCTCCTCCGCTGGCCGCCTCCCTCTCCGCCCCCACACACTCACCGTCAGGGCGCGGGCCTCGGGGCCGGCTGCGGGACCCCCCAGGCCAGCGGGGGCCCCCCAGGGCGGCTGTGAGGGCGGGTGGGGCGGTCGGGGTGCAGAGGTAGGCCGCGGGCAGCAGGGCAGGGGTGGCGGGGGCGGCTGGAAGGCCGGGCTCGCAGAGACCGCAGGACACAGCTGAGGGCACCAGGCGGCCGAGGGGGAAGGGGCGAGGGCCGTCGCGGGCCAGGCCCTCTACGGGCTCCGGAGAGCTGCCCTCCTGGCGTGCACGGGCCATGGCGCTCCCTGGAGCCTGCGGGACACAGGGACGTCAGCGGGAAGTAGGGGCCAGGCCCCCACGGCGCACGCACTCTACCCCATTCGCGCTGGACCCCGATGGAGGAAAGTGGGTATGTGGTAAGGGCCGGAGATGGCCCCACAAGACACGCCCAACTAGGGAATGACACGGCACTGCTGGCCCGGAGACTGGGGTGGGGGCACAGGTGAGGGACCGGGAGGGCAGGACCCCCCATGGAGGCGGGTGTCTGACGGTAGTGAGGGCCCAGCCATGCAAACTCCATGCAAACTCTGCTCCGGGAGTCACGCAGGGCATGGCGAGTGGGGACAACTTGCCCAACACAGTGACAGGGCAGCAAGTGCTCCCTTCAGATACATGGGGCTCCCACAGGGCATGTATGCGATGTGTGTGCAGTGTACACGACACAGACACACAAGAGCACCCGCAGAACTGCCAGGCTGGCTGCCCACTTGCACCCAGTGCGATGTCACACTCAGGCACGCTGCCACTCAGTACCCCGGGACCACACAACACAGAGACGCCACACGCCCGTGCACACCGCACACCCCATCCCCTCCGTCACAGGGACGCGCGCGGAGCGCAGCCATCACAGGCGCAAGTCTCCGGCAGCCTGCCCCTCCGCACTCAGACACACCCCCCAGACACGGAGGACGCGCTCAGCCACACGGCAGACACATGCGCTCAGCACCACCAAAACACACCTGCACGTCACCAACTCGGCCCCCAGACCTCGCGGGAAGCAGACACAGGGACACATGTCAACAGAGCCAGACGCATCGCCACACACGCCGGCAACGACACACAGACACACCAGCAGAGCAGTAGACATCAGCCCTCCACCCTCCCCTCCCAACCCCAAAACACTGTCACCAACTGTCAGCACCAGCACTGGAGTGCGCGCGCACTCGCACACACACACACACACACACACACACACACACACACACACCACTGCTACCTCTAAAACCGCGCAGCCCAGCACGCGCGCGTGCGCGCGCGAACACACACACACACACACACCTAAAGCACTGGCAGAAAACACTGGTCTCACGTGACTGACATAAACACTACACACACGCAGCCACATGACACACATGAGCCAGCCGATCACAGTGACAAGCCCCTCAGACCCAGCACGCGCGCACAGACACACACGCGCACACACACACACACGCACGCACACAGGACTCAGGCTGCTAGCAACACCCACTAACTGCACTGCATGGACCCCACGGAGCTTCCGTCCCCAATTCCCGGACAGCCAAGCCAAGCGCGGACCAAGACAGACGAGCCCCCGTCACATGCCACACACAACTCAGACACCTGGGCAGAAAGCACAGCAGCCCTCGGCAGCCAGACACAGCGTCGCAAACACTGGCAGAGACACATGCCCCGGGGTCACACGGAGACAGCCACAGACAAGGCGATCCACACACGCAAGCCGCGGCACACGGCGACGCCGCACCCTCGGGCATCACACACGGATAAACACGAGGAGCTCGCTCAAGCAACACAGACACATCACAACTACACACAGCGGCACACGCAGGCGCCAGAGCCGCAGACTCAGCCAGCGACAGACAACTCTCACAGAGGACACACACACACACACACACACACACACACACACACACACAGGTGCACCCCGCCCGCCGGAACAAGCCCACACAGACACGCGGGGACTCACGCAGACTCCCCGGCGGGTCACGAAGCCCCACATTCCTCCGGATTGACACCACCACTCCCTGCAGACCCCAGTACAAACTCGGAGCCAGACACACGCACACACCCAGGCGAGACACCTGCAGATCCACAACCCCGCACACGCGCGCGCTCCACGGCGGTCCCAGACGCCCCTCCGCTGTCACAGCCCCCCCCACGCCGCCACGTGCGCCTGCCCCGCCCGCCAGGCGAGCGCGGGGCCAATAACCGGCTGTTGCTGGGGCGCAGCCCCCGCCCGCAGGAGCCGCAGATTCCTCGGCCCGCGAGCCGCTAGCCGCCCCGTCGCCGCCCCCAGCGGGCGCGCGCCCTGGGTGTGGCCGCCCCACGGTGCCGCCCCCCGGCCCCCTCCCCCCCACCCCGGCTTCGGGGACCGGGGCAACCCGGGGTCGAGTCTCTTCCCCGGGCCGCACTGGCCACCAGGGGGCGCTGCCGAACCCGCACCCCATTGTTTGTAAACAAACCCGCCAGACCTCTGAGGCACCTGTGCGCCCAGATCTGGCGCCCGACGGCCCGAGTGCTTCCCGCGCGGCGGCCCCAGCGTTGAGTCCCCACCAGAGGTGCGGCCCGGCACTGAGTGAGGAGCGGGGCGCCCGCGCTGCTCTCCGAGTGCACGCCAGCCACCTCCTCCAGGGAGCCCGCCCGGCCTGGCGATCGCCGTTGCGGGGAAGGGTTGGGGCGCACTCACCCTCACCCCGGGGGCATGAACACGCCGGAGAGGGCGGCGAGGGGCGGCGGGCCGCTTCCTTCAGGAGGGCGCGCCCGCCGAGCGCCGCTGGCCGCGGCTGCTACTGCTGCTGCTGAGGTTCCGGCTGCCGCCGCTCTAACTACAGTAGCGGCTGTTGTCGTCGCTGCTCGGGCCCCTGGCGCGTCCGCGTCGTGCCGATCGCCCCACTGCCGCCGCTGCCAGGCGCCCGCTCGCATGTGGTTCGCGCCGCGTCTCAGGCCGCCCGGCGGATCCCGGGCCGCTCGGCTGCCGCCCCGCCCCGCCCCGCCCCCGCCCGGCGGGTCCCACGCCCCGCCCCCGCGTGACGCCACAGTCCCGCCCGCCCGCCGGGGACAAGTCGGGACTTGCAGGCGAGCGCCGCGCCCCCTACCTCCTTGCGGGGGGTTTCCCTGCAGCCGGGGGCGGGGCAGGGCCTGGCCTGCAGCGAGGAGGCGCGCCGGCGGACAGCCGGACACACTGACACACTGACACACTGACTGGGTCCTGCAGACAGGCTCACTGGCCGGCTGGCGCTCCGAGGTACACAAAGTCACGTGCTGGCACGGCCGCGGCCCCACGGACGCACACGCGCACACAGACACGAGCACACAGACGAAGTCACTAGCAGGGTCCCTGGACACACAGACTGGCGCAACGATAGGGACACACGGAGTCACAGAAACATTGACACTGCTGAGCACACCCAGACCCGCAAACTGTGCTCACGAGCATCCCCACGGGGCAGGTGCCCGCCACACACAAGTGCTGACCCGGGGACACAGTGGGTCAGGAAGAGGCGCAGCTGGACAATCTCCTGCACACACCAGAGCTGGGCATGGATACCTGGGCACAGAGCCCAATCCAAGCCACACGCCCAGGGGGACACACACAAGCACCCCGAGTGCTCGCCCACCGAAAACACTGAAAATGTCAGAAACCAGCCTCAGATGCAGATCACTGCAGATCCAGAAGAGACTGACCCTGGGGCGTGCACACAGTCACACCTCTGACAGGCCCCTGCCACCGGCCCCCTGATGGCACCCACTCCGGAGCACCCACATCTGCCCGATTGGCGGGGACCCGTGGGAAGGAGGAAGCTGCAGGCACCTGGCACCGCACGGACATGCCCGGGCAGCCCCCGCACCCAATTCCACCCCGCTGCTGGTGGCTTTCTGTTCCCTTTCTCTTTTCAGTTTCCCATTGTCATTTCCCTCCCCTCTCTGACTGATGCCCGCCCCTCCCCAGCACCCTGGACTTCCAGCCGGCTTGCACTTGCCATTCCCCTGCTGTCACCCAAACCGCATCCCATCACTGCTGGGCGCCCAGCGCTGAGCTGGCCGGGAGAGGATGTCCTACAGACCTGCCCGACAGCTGGCTTGTGTGGGCCCTCAGACTCGGCCTCCTCCAGGGCCAGATCCTTCCATTTCCCTAGAGCAACAAGAAATCCAAATCCTTGTATGACATCTCCCATTCTAAATGTCCAGGAATAATTCGACCTTCCTTCCTGTCTGTCTCCGTTTCTCCCAGGGGTTTGTTTTGATTTTGGTTTTGGTGCAAAAGTTGGAACCCAGAGCTTCGGTGTGGTGGCTTATACCTGTGATTCCAGCACTGGGGAACCTGAGGCAGGAAGATCTCTGTGAGTTGTGAGTTCGAGTCTATCGTGGGCTACAAAGTGAGCTCAAGGCCAGCCTGAACTGCATAGTGAAACCCTGTCTCTAAAAGACCACTGAGAGACAAAAGAGAGAGAGAGAGAGAGGGCGATCTCAGTGCTCCCACAGGTTGGGCACACAGCTCTGCCACAAAGCTATGCCCCAGCCCAGCCCCTCCAGGTGCTTTTCAGACTGTGTGTCAGCAGCAAACCGTGGACTCTGGTGCAAACCCGAGGCTGATGCATGCTCTACCATGGCCATCATACAGCCACATCACACACACAGTCTTTCTGCTTTTTATTCAAGTTTATTGAGATATATTTATGGCAGTGAAAGCCACTCTTTGTAGGTATACAGTTTGCTGAGTCGTGACAAAAGTGCACAATCATTTGCCATCACAATGGTTATTTATTTATTTATTTATTTATTTTTCAGTGCTGGGAATCAAACCCAGGACCTCTGATATGCTAGGCCTGGGCTCTACCAGGTAGCCACTGAGCTACATCCCTACCCCTCCACAACATCATAATCAATGAAGATATACACTGTTTCCATCTCCCCAAACTTTGATTTCTCTGTAATCATCACCTTCTACCTGCAGGTTTTTTCTTTTTTCTTTCTTTCTTTTTTTTTTTTTTTTTTTTTTTTTTTTTTTTTTTTTTTTTTTTTTTTTTTTTTTTTTTTTTTTTCTGTGAGACATGGTCTTGCTATGAAGCCCAGGCTGGCCTCATACAGTGATCCTCCTGCCTCAGTCTCACAAGTGCCGGCATGTGCCACCGTGCTCAGCACTACCTGCAGGTCTTGGCCACTTTTGTTTTTTTTCTTCCTGTTGTGTCTTTTTGGCTTTTTGTTTTGTTTTGCTGGTTGGTTGTTTTTGGGGGGTTTTGTTTTGTTTTTGAGAAAGAATCGCCTATGTACTCCAGGTCAGCCTTGAACACATTATATATATATATATATATATATATATATATATATATATACACACACATATATATGGCTGGGGATGTAACTCGGTGTGACAGTGCTTGCATATCACACATGAGGCCTTGGGTTTGATCCCCAGTTCTGCAAAAAGAAAAGAGAAATAACGTATATTTTTTTAAATAATGAAGTCAAGGGCTGGGGATATTGCTCAGTGGCACAGTGCCTGCTGGGCAAGCATGAGGTTGTGAGTTCCATTCTGGGTACCAAAATAAATAAATAAATAAAATAAAATAATGACGTCGAGTCAGGTGTGGTGGCCTAGAACTATAATTCAAAACAGGAAAACTGCAAGCTCCTAGCCAGCTCAGGCTCAATAGTAGGTCCCTGTCTTTTTTTTTTTTTTT